>CANNZV010004382.1:0-42027 GCA_947561585.1 Caprella mutica | reverse complement strand
AGCGCCCAGCTAACCATATCCTCTCTGTCCCGCGTGGGACAGAGGGGGACATCCCTCGCTAGCGAGGGACAGAGAGGGACAGGGGATTTCAGACGTCTGAAATCCCACGTCTTTCCAACGTCTGAAATCCCACTCACGTCCCACGTCTTATACAAGCGGGATGTCCCTCGTCTGTCCCACGTCTTAAATCCCACTCACATCCCACGTCTTTCCCACGCGGGATGTCCCTCTCTGTCCCACGCGGGATGTCCCTCTCTGTCCCACGTCTGTCCCACGTGGGATATCCCTCTCTGTCCCACGCAGGATGTCCCTCTCTGTCCCACGCGGGATGTCCCTCTCTGTCCCACGTCTGTCCCACGTGGGATATCCCTCTCTGTCCCACGCGGGATGTCCCTCTCTGTCCCACGTGGGATATCCCTCTCTGTCCCACGCGGGATATCCCTCTCTGTCCCACGTCTGTCCCACGTGGGATGTCCCTCTCTGTCCCACGCGGGATGTCCCTCTCTGTCCCACGTCTGTCCCACGCGGGATGTCCCTCTCTGTCCCTCGTCTGTTTTACGCGGGAAAAAGTACGCGGGATGTCCCTCTCTGTCCCACGTCTGTCCCACGCGGGATGTCCCTCTCTGTCCCACGCGGGATGTCCCTCTCTGTCCCACGTCTGTCCCACGTGGGATGTCCCTCTCTGTCCCACGCGGGATATCCCTCTCTGTCCCACGTCTGTCCCACGCGGGATGTCCCTCTCTGTCCCTCGTCTGTTTTACGCGGGAAAAAGTTATACCAAAAAGGTATATCTATCTCAAGCTTTATTTACGTATCATAACTAGGTAGGTATTCATAAACAGATGTAGGTATCTACTATCTAGGTAGGCATTGATGAATAATACTAGGTAGTAGGTAAGTAGGTACGGATTGATGAACAGTACCTAGTAGGTATACTAGGTAGGTAGATACTGGTAGGTATCTAGGTAGGTATTGTCAAACAGTTATAGGTAACTAAATAAGCATTGATAAACACTAGTAGATAACTAGGTAGGCATTGACAAACAGTTGTAGGTAACTAGGTAGGTATTGATGAATACTATAGTATTTAACTAGGACCTATATTGTTTTTTATATACAGTTGTAGGCCACTAGGTAGGCAATGTTAAACACAAGAAGGTAACTAATTAGGTATTGATAAGCAGATGTAGGCAACTAGGTAGGCATTGATAAACACCAGTAGGTAATTAGGTAGGTATTGACAAACAGTAAAGTAGGTAACTAAGTAGGTACTGATAAATACTACGTAATAAGCAAGTAGTGATAACCACCAGTAGGTACAGATTGGTCGTTATCACTTGTAGGTTACTAGGTAGTTATAAATAAACTCTAGTAAGTAACTAGATAGGTATAAGGTAGTGATATCACCAGAAGGTAACTATAGGTAATATTAATTAACAGTTAAAGGTAATTAGGTAGTTAATAACATTAATTAACATTATCATTACAAATATTAATAAATAACTTTATACACATTCTTATCATTTACATTAAAAAATAAAAGATACCAAAATGTAGAATATTAAATTATATTTATCTAAAATAATTTTAAGAAGCACGCAAGTAATCAAGTTGGATAAAGATCATTTTAATGCTACTTCTACCATGTCCAGGATGGCTGAGAGGTAGCGACGCATGCTTCAATAGTACAACACACTAGAGTCCTGAGTTCGATTCCCGAGATGACCACTACAATTCTTTCCCCATTTCTTCCCATTTAATTTGTATATAGCAATATGTAATATTAAAATAAATGATATACAGCCAAATGTACATATACACTATATGCAATATGGTTAGAAATTGCAATAATAATTAGTATGATCTTTTTTTATTTCTTATACATATTTATATACCCCAATTAACCGAAGTAGTTTGAGCCAAAAGAGAGATATGTCCTCCTTGCAGAGGGGGACATCCACACTCTGTCCCACGTCTTGCAGAGGGGGACATCCGCACTCTGTCCCACGTCTTGCAGAGGGGGACATCCACACTCTGTCCCACGTCTTGCAGAGGGGGATATTCCCACTCTGTCCCACGTCTTGAATACTCACTCTGTCCCACGTGGGTCCCACGTCTTATTTCCCTCTTCCCTCTATAGCGAGGGACATCCGCACTCTGTCCCACGTCTTGAATCCCTCTATAGCGAGGGACATCCACACTCTGTCCCACGTGGGTCCCACGTCTTGAAAACGGAGTGGGGTAAGACGTGGGACAGGTGGATGTCCCCCTCTGTCAGAGGGGGACAAGACGTGGGATCAGACGTCTTGCAGAGGGGGACCCCTGTGCAAATGAAGAGGGTTAGACGTCTGCAAGACGTCTGATGTCCCCCGCCCCACGTCTTGCCCCACGTCTTAAATCCCTCTATAGCGAGGGGTATCAGACGTCTTAAGACGTGGGACAAACAGCTTTTGGTTAGCTGGGAGATAAAGGACACTAAAAAAGAGGTTAATATTTAGAGTAATAAAAATTTATAGTAGGTTTATATTAATTGTGAGGTTAATTAATAAATTAATTTAAAAAAATAATAATACAGTCTTTAATGATCTGTAAAAGCGTAAATTTGAACGAGTAGTTAATAGATCGCCATTTTATGTATAGCTGAAAAATAAAATAATAAATTCACGATATAGAAAACTACCGAGTTTAAATAACTGAACTAATCGAAGTTGCTTAGAGTACCTTGCGACACTTGGTAACCCTTAGTATTGCAATAATGTTCGTACTTTGTAGCATCTCCTAATTATATACGAAAATACGAAGGCACAGTCTTAAAATCGAACGAACAATATGGGCACATAATTACGGGAATCAAATTCTGTTAATAAAGTGTGTTTTCTATTAATTAATTAATTAACTTTGTGTTTCATCAAAATCATACTTTAATAACCTAAATTACTGATATATTATTCGGCGCGGAAAATCCTGACGAGGAATAGTCCGGCGGAGAAAATTCCTACTGCCATACTGACCACCTGTGTCTATAATCTGTAACTATTATTATCCTATTCTTTATTTACATTACAGTGAGTGTTACTTTTAGCTTGATGGCGCCATATAGTTAACAATATTCTTTAAATTTTTGAAAAAAAATTTAAAATCATATTCATTTGGTAAACAAAATGATAGAACACCTAAAGATATACTGTATGTATAACAAATAAATTAGGGTGTTTGTTCAACCTCCCACCAGATATAAACATGCTGTAAGTGCATATATTGCCTTCCTTTCAGTTTCAAAGGCATATGCCTTTTCTTATATGCATTATATTTAAGAGCATATGTTTTATCTGCAAAACATATGCGTTTTCTCAAATGCATATGCGTTTTCTCAAAAAGCATAAAACCTGTTGCATATGCAGTATATTTCCCAGTGCATATACTGCATATATGCAAATGCATAATGTCACAACCCTACTCATCACAGACAGCTGCAGGATAGGCATATTTATAAAAGTATATGCATGCTTATAAATCCATATGCAAATTGGCAAATGCATATGCATATAGGTAAATGCATTTGCATATTGGTAAATGCATATGCATATTGGTAAATGCATATATGCAAATTAGTAAATGCATATTGTTAAAAGCATATTTATAATTGCATATGCATGTTGATAAATGCATATGCAAATCTAATAAGCATATGCGTTTTAGAAAAGCATATGCAAAATATGCAATGTCACAACCCTAATTATGACGTCACGCACACAAAATACCTCGATTGTCCTTACTATATTTTAATTCTAGTTCCCGCTTTTAAACCAGATGACTTTTGAATTAAGAAATAGGCGAGAGTAGTGTATCTCAATTATTGCAGTATTATATCTTTGGTAATACAAATTGAAAGTTTCCCTTTGTTAGAGAAATTTCTAAAAATAAATAAAAAATGAATAACTTTTATGTAATACTAGTGTACTTGCCTGTTAAAAATAATGGGTCTTCAATTGTAATTTATTAGGTTCTTTCAGTAGAACTCAATTAAAATTTATTTTTCTGTATAAGCTGATACTATATTTAATAGATAAAATACATTTAAAAATTGAATAAAAACTGGATATTTAAATTTCATGTCAATATATTCCCGTGCGTATCATAGTTAGTTACATTCTTTATGTTTAATACCCGTCAAGTAAAAGCGGACACCAAATAAACAAATAAACACATTAAGGAAATTTTAGTATAGATGTTTCCACTCCAAAACTAGTATACCTATAAATATTTCATAAAAATAATTTCGATATTCAATATCCGAATCTTTTTATATAGTCCTACCAAACAATGTACCTACAATTTTTCAAAGTAATGCAAAGAAAATGGCGAAAAAGTGGACCTAAACGTAAATACAAAATGAATCCAATAAAAATTTAATAACATGTTTCAGAACTTAAGTGCATGTTTTTTATAGCATAAGTGCATTTCTTTAATGGCATGTTTTTTAGTGCATGATGTCACAACCCTATTCATAATTAATAAACATTGCATCAAACAATTCAGTGTACTAAAATCCAACAAAAAGAGTTAATCAACTAACATTTGTATACTTTAGAATATAGTTGAGAATAAAAAAAGGAATTTAACGAAGTTTTATTTAGACTCAGACGTGGAAACAGCACACAAGTTGTAAATGCGAAATAATTGCACATTAAATAACCTATAAAAACACTCTCCCCAATTGATCATTCCGTCATTCAAACATAAACTGTTTTGAACAAATACCACAATTCATACTCATAAAAAAATTAAAAGGGAGTCTAAAACATTTCAAATCGCAACATGTTGCACACGACATAATTTAAAATAAAAAAAAGCGGAATGTAACTAGCGTAAGTTTTTAATTATGGGTCAGTTCCACATTTTTGAACACGTAAGAAATATATAATTTTTATTATAGTAGGTATCCTACTAAATAATAATTATGTATTTTTTTCTTACGTGTTCGAAAATGTAGAAGTGACTGATAATTAAGAAATTACTCTATGATTTAAAGGCAATCCCTAGTCAACTTTGGGTCTGGGAGTATCTTCCTTGTGGTGCAAGAATACGATGGAGAAAATGAACACCCCAAACATCATGGAGAAAGAAGAGGCGTAGTAGGGAAAAGCGCAGCCTATGAACCGCTCGTACTGAGTGTGAAGGAACGGACGAACTGCGATCTGGAGAGAAAAAAATGAAATGCGGAATGTTTACATTTGATAGTATTTATATTTATTGTAAAGAAAACATAAGCCTCTATAATAATAATGATACTTTCAGGTAAAATTTTCTAACAACAACACAGATAAGCAAATCGTTAGATTATAATACATGGGACACAGGCTAGAAAGATTTTTTCCTGGGATATTAAGGGAACATCCCAGGAAAATGGATTTATTCCATGGATATTCCCTTTATATCCCAGGAATAAATTATTCTTGCCTGGAGAATCTAAATTTAACAGCGAGAATCTAAATATACTATAGTTTGAAGATATATGAATTGATTTAAGAACCATAATTTATTAGGCAACTGATTGAAATATAAATAGTCTCTTTTGAGAATAACTAATTAAGCTAGTGATTAGAATAACACTACAACAGATTAGGTGACAATTTAGATCTTTTAACAAGTTAGGGCGTGCTGAAACATAGTTCTTTTATATCCATAACTGTTAAGCTAACTATAAATTAGGTGTTTTCATTATAGTTAGCTCAGGCCCATTTTATATCAGCAGAACCTCTTCAATTAATCACTGTAAATGAATGGAAGGAAGGCAGTAGAAACGCTAGTATAGACTTAACATTCGCTTTCCATTCATTTAACAACAATTAATTGGGGAGTAAACTGGGCAGTGAAAACGCGGCGTTTTTCTGCTAGCATAGAATAGGCCTAATAAGACCGAAAAATGAAAATTTTATAACATCTTAAAAACGACTGCATGGTATGGCCCCAGATTTAATTTTGAATTTTTGATGATCTAACTAATTAGAATACTACTAATTTACCTGTGTAGAGTGGAATAGTCTGGTGTAACCGATTCTGTTGTACTCCACTTTGAACTGAAACACACCGTACACATCTGGCACCTACAATAAAGAGGTATGAAAAGCTGTTAGGGATTGCATTAATGTGGTAAGGTACGAATTATCGGCCAGTTTCACATCTTCGGTCATATAAGAAACAACTATTTATAATAATTAGCTATCACAAAACTTTAAATTGGTATCTATGATGCCTGCAGGTATCATGGATACCAATTTAAATAAAATAATAATCATTAGCTTACTAGCAATATGTTTTTTCTTATATAACCGATATTGAGTAACGTAACTTCTATAGAAATAA
This sequence comes from Caprella mutica, assembly GCA_947561585.1. Taxonomy (NCBI): domain Eukaryota; kingdom Metazoa; phylum Arthropoda; class Malacostraca; order Amphipoda; family Caprellidae; genus Caprella; species Caprella mutica. The sequence goes on along the minus strand of CANNZV010004382.1, from coordinate 35,661 downwards.
ATCTTGACTAAAGATTTTCCAATTGCACCCTAGCTGTCATTCGAAAGAGCTTCAAATGATTTTCTGGACGAGGTCTTAATTACCTGGTTATTTACATTGTTGTAGGCGACATTTATTTAAGATCTTATTAGTCAATAAGAAATAATTAATCAAATATTTAACAAATGGTCTGAAATTTGGTGGGAGGATTACCAGTAACTATTTGGTTAGATTTTGAAAGCGATCAGATTAAAGGCAAATTATTGGATTTTCAAGGTTATCTATAAGTGACGGCCAAGGTATGCGCACTACGAGTGCCCGTCATCTAATTTACCTTGAACTGCACAGAGAATTTTCCAGAGTTGGATGGCTTCAGATCAGTTCTCACGAAGGGATCAATTCTCACAAACTCCAGCTGCATGTCATCGGCCTTGAAAGGTTTCCAGTTGCCTGGGAACACAGAGGATATATCATCTATTAACTCTCAACTAAAGAAATTAGAATTAATTTCATAGAAGGATGGAAAAGCTTAATAATGGTTCTAATTAACATTCACATTGTTCTAAACCATTAAAGTAGCTATATAGTAAAAATGACTCTCTCATTGCTTCATTAAAGTTACTACCTACATGTTATAAAATTAGCTACCAAGTATTTTTTCTTCGTAGGGTGAACTGATAGAATAAATTCCCTGATTATATGGTGGCTTCCACCCGATCTAAATATAGCATAACCATTTCAATTCAAAAATAGAAATTGATGATATATTTGTAGCTATATAAGAAGGAATTTTTTGTAGGACATGAAGGGTTAACATGATAAGAAACAGTAACGCCAAAGTTAAGACTGGATAGAACTGCTCTATAGTGAATGAGTTTCTTTAGTCTGCCATAAAAAGGCTTCTTGTTTTCTAAAACTGATAGCAATACATGGCAAACTAAAGAAAATTAGTTCACTATAGAGGCTACATCCTAATTCATTCACTATAGAGGAGTGGTTCTTAAAGTATTTTTCTCGCACACCCCTTGCTTTTCTCAAGCACCCCCTTTGCATTGTAATGCATTATAATAAATGGAATAGCTACAATCAATACTATAATAAGAGCCGCGTCTGTCTGTCTGTCCGTGTGTCACACTTTTATTAAGAAATAAATATTAAAAGGAAAAACAAATCATTTGTGGCAGTATCATGACTACGGGCTATAATAATAATTGATACTATTCTAAAATTATATTTTTGGCTTTAGAGATTTTTTTGTTTAATCAGAATATGTGTATCCATAATACACACTTGCATTCGGATATAATTAAGATTCATAATATAATTGGTAACTATGATGTGATAAAATGATAAATATAATTCATGTACATTCTGCATGATATCAATTGTCAACAGTTAGAACCGAACTTTTAATAACATGAAACAGCAATATAAGGCACCCCCTAGAAACAATGCACGCCCCAAAGGGGTGTCGGGCACCCCACTTTAAGAACCACTGCTCTGGGAGTTGTGCTGCAGTTAGTACACTGTAACTCACCATTCTCCAGCTGTTGCACAGTGATGTGATACTCCAGATCTTCTTTGATGGTGTACTCTGATGGAGTTGTCTTCTCTCCAACCTGAATTGATAGGAAGTGAAAGAAAAACCTATTAACGAAGGAATTGTAGAGCCAACAGTCAATATATGAGGCTAATTTCAAAAATCACAGTTTTCTAGTTTCCTATTTTTGAATGACAAATTATGTCCTCGGTGTACTCAGATCAATTTTAAAATGACAATAAGCATTACAATTAGTGAAGTTTCGGAGCAAGTAAAGATAACGGACAAGAAAAGAACTAGTAGCTAGCTAACCTAAGTTTCTTTTTGAAAATGTGAAATTAGTGAATAGTCTTTAAGATGATCGGAATATCTGTGATTTTTAAGTATCGTTACAGCCCTAGTTATGACAGGTACTTCTCTATCCGAGCAGATATAGGATCAAAACAAAACAACTCACCAGGTTATGACTGACACTGGTGACCCTGAGTACACCAGCTTCCTTGAGTGCCCACTTGGTGACTGACTTCACCACCCCACCATTACCAGACAGGGGGAAGTGTTCCCCTTGGGGGGTGGAGACGGGGGAAGTGATGAAAGCATCTGAGAAGAACTCCAACGAACCTGTCAGATCACAATAAATATAGCAGTTGTGTTAGAGGAAAGGATTAGCCTAATACAATCTAAAATATAATTAGTGTAGCTAATAAATAAAATACAATGACAATTGAGGATTTATTTTTGGGAATAAGAAGATATGCCTTAGATTTATATTGTAATTCTTTATACTGTAACTACCAAAATTATGAACAAATAAAAGTTTCAGGAGAAAATTTGGCAGCTAGTTATAGTAGAATGGTTATATAAGCATAAATATGTATATTCAATCGATTGATTTTCATGCAATTTTATCAGTTTCTTTGTGTAACTGCATAACAGTTCTTTAAAGTTATTTTCAGTCAAATTCATTAGCAACAAATTAGAAAGAAATCAAAAATTTAAAAATATTTTAAATTTCAAAACATATAATATTCATATACAAACATGTATGATGGTTAATATCACTAATTATTAGCTTTAACACATTCACTGCGTGTCAGGATATATCTGGCATTCCTCTGTAGCGGAGTGTTTCAAGTAGTGTACTTACAACCTGTTTTTATTAGTACAATGTCAGTATATATATACTTTTAATTATCCATCATGATGACAGTTATATTAATAAATTCAAAAAGTTGAAAAAATGATGAAACTTTTACCAAAATAATCAGTATTTTAAGCTTTATATGTCTGTATGGATAACTCTAAAATACTTGTTTTTGTGTATATGACGTTGTTCTTGCAAACGAGCGATATATGTTGGCTTCCTTGTTCCAATGATGAAGTGCCTCCTTACCCGAGATAAGAACTCTAGCGTTGTTTCTGGCTTGCAGGGCTGCCACAAGTACCACTGACTCTCCAGTAGCGTGGGGATAGTCCCTGATGGGGGTGTCAGGGTTGTGACTGTAGGCAGTGGAGGGTGCCCTGACCACAGGCAGGATAAGGGGGTTCTCCTGGTCCACAACAAGGCCAGCCCCTCTGTAGAGGATGGGGGCCATAGGAATGGGTCCAACGATGATGCTAGCTTGGAGGAGACCAGAAGTTGGGGCAGCAATCAGGGTGTGCTGGGAGAGAAATAACAAGAGTAATTTATTATCTACAATTCAATTCCTAATAATTATTCAACAAATTGTAGCCAATTTTTGAATAAACATTGATTATCTTGAGACTTCATAGTAAAAAACTAAATACAGTTGAAACATCTTTAAAACAAAACTTCAAGGAGTTAGGATCTAACTGGCTATTATCAATAGTGGAGATAATTTTTACATAGCCTAAATGCCTTTAAGTAAATAGCTACATTCTCTCACCTCGCCATTATCCATCTGAGTGTCATAGTGTAGGTGGTCAATGACTGAGGCTCCCTCTTCATCCATCTCTGCCCCCACTTCAGTGACCAATTCACGCACCAGATCTGAGGACTGAGTTGCCCCAGCAACAATCAGGTTACCGCCCTCATCTACGAAATCAACTAGTGCCTGTGAAAGGAAAATAGGTGATTTACATAGCTACTTTATTTCATATTGAAAGTTAGGATCAGTTCTTAATTATTGGTCAGTTCACATTATCGGACACATAAGAATTTTTTCTGTAATATAATTATTATATAATATTAATATGATACCTGTAGGTATAATGGACACCAATTAGAATAAAATAAAATTATTAGTATAAACAAAATTGTTACATGTCAAAAAATGTGGAACTGATTGATGATTAAGAATTTACTCTACTTCATTTCACATTACAGTTCATCAACATTGAAATGTTTAGGTACAGAGATGATAAAAAGCATACCTGAACACTGAGAGCCCCTCCAAACTCATCCACACTTGGAGCAAACAGGACAACATTGTCAAAAAGGTACTCCCCGTAACGGGACAACTGCAGTGAAGGTTCATCGGCAGACTTCGCCGTTACTTCCTGTCCAAGGTCTGTGAATGTGAATAGAAAATCATATTTATCATCCTATTCTAGTTATTCTAGAAAATGGCTATTAGAGCCACATCAATAAGCAATGAAAAATGGTCACTCCATGGATAATGACTTCAAATTTTTTCAAAGATTAAAAATTATAAAGCATGTAAAATATCAAACCTCTTCTTCATTACCAACCTAGTTTATACTACAATACAGTTACAAGTGTCTTCCATTAGAGTTTTAGATTAAATGGAAGGTTGTTTCATAAGATTTGTTCTAAATGGTACACTATATCACTTAGAAAATTTCACAATGTAGTCTACTATTTCTATATTACAGTTCACTATTTACATTTGAAGAACATTCTTATACAAAACAATGATACAAGCTTTAATTTCCATTGAATTTTTCTTACACCAAATTTTCTCTAGAATGGGTTTCAAGCATCTTAGGATGAAATACCAGATGGAAATGAATGGAGTAAGTTTTAATTTAAATTGCAGCACTCACCAGAGAGGGTTTTCAGGAATATTGAGTGAGTTTCTCTAGTTGCCAGAGTATCCACCAGCACCAAAGTCTTGGTTTGTTTTGCTGAAGACCCAGCAACAACTGCTAGCAGAACCAGCAGAGATAATCTGCAAAGAATAGGATACTTTTAGTGATTGCATAACACTACAATATCAGAAGAATAGGAGATGTAGAATGTAGCCAATACATCGATTAGCAACCCTCTGCAGAAATTGAAATATGGAACATTTTTCCTTAGACTCTACCGTGACAAATCTGAAAGTGAACTCCTGTATAGTAAATCATCATGTATAGTAGATTCCTGCATAGAGAATTTACCTCTATAGTGAAAGTATTTAGTTTATTTTGCCACAAACATTATTAAGTTTTCTATGAATCTCTATATAGTATATTAGTTATATTTCATGAAACAGGAGTTCAACCTGTGGAAGTTTGGAATTCCTCTATAATGAAGTCAAGTGTAGCGAACCATTCTGATTTTTAGAATTCAGAGAAATAAAATACCCTGTATATAGAATTTATTTAAAAATGATTTATTATAGTCTGCCATGAAAATGCCAGTTTTCTATTCATCTCTTCAATCAAATTCTCTATAGTCAACTAGTTGAAGTTCACTATAGAAAAGTTTTATTGTATCAAAGAAAAGTCTCAGCATTGAATTAATTTATCTAATCACTGTTATCTTATGTCCTATTATTTTCAAATTATCTAAGTTTATTGTCATGTACTCAAACCAATTATAAAATATCCACAAGCATTACAATTAGTAAAAATAATGTTTGTGAATGTGAAATTAGTAAACTGTAGAAAAAAATATAATATTGATACGCTTTTCTTTGACTGTACCTGAGCAAATTAATCTATGTGATAATATTATTGTGATATATAACATTAGCTGAACACATATCGTATTTTGTGATGTATTTTAAGAGCCAATTTATTATTTAAATTTACCATTATATGAGAACCGCAATGAAAGATCTAGATAACAATGCTATTAAAATGTGTTAAACTTATATATACTTAGACTTTCTTGCTTCGTGTGACATCGTGTCTGAAGAAAAAAATTAACCATATTTTTTTTCTATAAATATGTTTTATTTATGTAGCTATATTTCTTTGGGAAGGAGATAAGCTCTTCTCAAGTTCTCATATGTTCTGTACTTAGTGGAAAGATATCATTATTTATCACACATGGTAATTAATTATGACAAACAGCCATTAGATTGGATTAACAGCAAACAGTTCGATATATAATATATATAACAATAACATTGTTGGGGGGCCGTGTTCCCGAACATTAGAGTTTATCAGTTATTTTCCAATAAGTAGCTTGCTTAAGATATGCTAAATCTGTTTTATTGACTATTATTTTGAGATGAAAACTATTGTTGAGTAGAAGTAAGAATCTTAGTTTTTTCTTTAGTTTTATTCAAGATCTTCAAAATAACCAGGCTGTAACAAACAAATAAACTAGTTTCAATAATTCATCCTAATATACAAAATATAAACAAACAGACAGGTAGACACTTACCCTGGTTATTACAATCAACACAGAAGACATAACTCAATTTTGTAACACATTTTGTTAATGGTTCATTAAACAGTTTAGCTATAATAAAGCTTAAATACAATTGTATCTGTGAAATACATAAGACATTAGGAAACAAACTTAACACAGATAATAGCTTACACAAATTTCACAAATTAAGGTTTATCACATGAGCACAAAGTTAGGTCTACACACTACACCAACAAGACTAAGACTGACTGTTTATTGTGACTCCTACCTATGAATTAAACTTTACAACTCTGTTACTAATTAATTATCAAGCATCACCTACTAGTGACATACATTTCACACCTGTACTAATTATTATTTCATTTCAGATTTAATAATTTTTAGATTTACATATTTTAATAATCTAATAATAAACTTTTAATTTCAGATTTTACAAATTATAAATTATGACTATATTTATTTACTAATTAAATATTTCTATCTTTTAGGTTTTACATTTATTATTTTAAAAGAATATATAAATATATATATGCATCCTATAACATGCCTCCCCTCCTAGTTTTTATAAGAGAAAAACTAAAAAAATTCAATTTAGCAAATGCCATCAATATTAAACTATACCAACTAAAACATTTCTAAATTATCATAAAGGCTATACAATAATTAACTAATTTATTTCTTTCTCCTAAGCCAATATCTTTCAGTTGCTTGTGGAGTTTCTACATTCATCTTGCCAGAGTGTCCTCTCTTTGGAGTGCTGGTCATTTGGTTCATTACAGGTACATTATGTTCACAACCCACTTGACCAAGGGTAGTAGTATCATCAGCAGTGATGCTGAAGCTCCGTGTCCTCCTCCAGTCCCATAACTCTTTTCTTAATGCTCTACTCCTCTCTCTGCTCTCTGCTATACTGTTTCTTCCTTCAGCTACTATCCTCTTCAGTTCAGATATTCTGCCATCTATCTGACTATGAAATGATGAAGTTTCTTGAAAACCACTGTAGTCATTCATACTGCTCTCCCACTTATTAGACTCAATAAAAGCTTTATTCATTTGAACTGATAAGTCACTCATGAGTAAACTTAAACTTTTCTGTTCTGTGTCCACCACTAGCAAGACTTCTTCATGTTGAGAAATAGTTTTATCTAAAGTGGACAAAGAAAATTCGATTATATTATTTTTCATATAGTCATAGAATTTCACAACATTACCAGATTCAGGTGTTGAGTTTTTATATTGTCCCTCATCAACCATTTCTGAACAGTGGAATGTTTGCAAGGCTACAGTCTCTCTTCTGTTCACTTCTTCTTCAGGAGAGTTTCTCAAGTTCATTCTTCTTTTCGGTGTTTTCTTACTTTTCTCGACTTTCTTTTCCTTTCTAAGACTCTTTTTTTTCTTTTGTTTCCTATATTTCTTTCCTTCGTCACTTGCACTAGCTTCAGAGTCACTCGTAGATAACACAGGGAAACCTTCGAAAGCTGATTGTGAATCAGTTTCACTCAGGAAAAAGTCTTCGTACTCTTTATCCTCATTCAAATCCTTGTTATCTCTTGTGCACGGTTCTTCATTATATTCTTCTTCCGCTTCTTCTATGATACATTTCCTCATACTGTCAGACACCTCATTGTATGCTCTCAGTCTTTTATGGTGACACTTTATTATAGTGTTCGGCTCTCCTGGTTTTTCAATCTCATAGGATAGTCCATTTGACTGGATCTTCTTAATTATAAAGGGTCCTTCAAACTTAGGCATTAACTTGTAATTAACCCTATCTCCCATTCTTTTTATTTCTTTTAGGACTTTTTGATTGATATCAAAGGACTTGAAATTGGGGTTACCTTCTTTCCAAGTTTCATCAGCCCTTTTTTCAATAGGTAATAATTCTTGTGTAATATGACTATTTCTCAGCAGATAGTCTGATGGGGACATGTTGAGCTGAGTGTGGTAAGTATTATTATAGAGAATAATTGCCTTGGCTAAAACTTGGTCCCATTCTGTCATATCATTTATTAATGCTTTTATCAAACCTATCAAAGTTCTGTTCAGCCGTTCAACAGCTCCATTTGAAGCCGGTGAGTACGGAGATGTATATAAATGTTTAATATTGAACTCTTCCAATACCCTTTCAGTTTGCTCTCCTCTGAATTCCATTCCATTGTCGCTAAGAATGTTTGCAGGTATCTTCATCATATTAGGCATAATCTGGTACTTCAGTGCTTTCGCTATAGTCATTGCAGATTTGTTTCTAACTGGCACAGCCATCATCCACTTGGAGCAATGGTCAACACATACCAATACTGTGTCAAAACCTGCTTTAGATCTGGGAAGCTTCAAAAGATCCATAGCAACAAGATTAAAAGGACATTGTGCATTTATCTTCAATGTTGGAGGTAAGTCATTTAATCTATTTACTTTATTAGTTTGGCAGTAGTGACAACATCTACATAATTCTTTTGCTACTGTCTCTAGAGCAGGATGCCAAAAATGTTTTTTTATAACTTCAATAAGTTTCTTTCTACCAATATGAGCTAATCTATTGTGTACTTTATTTACAATTTCGACCAGAAATGAATAAGATACTACAACTGTACTATAGTTTAACTCCCTCTTAATCAGAATATCATCTTCAAAAGTCAAATAATCAACATACCGAGAAAATTGTTTGATTGAATGTTCCCTCCATGCTTTGGGTTCAATTTTTCCTTCAATTTTATTCCTCAGGATGCTAATTGCATGATTTGATGACTGCATCTTCTTCAATTCTTCTTTATCAATTCTGAAATTAACTTTTGGAGCAGCATCATTATCCTCATCTGTAAGCTCTACATTAGTTAGGTTTACTTGTTCTCTACCAAAAGCAATAGTTACACCAGTTCTAAAATTTATCGTACCACCATTACTCATAAGAACTTGTGATTTTCCAAAGCTAATGTTACCTTCAATGTGTTCTAAGTAGTTCAATCCAAGCAGCATGCAGCAAGGTAAATCTGACTGCTTGACAATAGCAAAGGGAAACTTTTCCATTTCTTTAGAGTCTTCAAATCTGATACCCAAATTCACTATGCCTAAACACTTCTTACCTTCTCCCACAATACCAACAAATCTTAGTGAATCATCTTTGGTTACTGTCTCATCTCCTTTCATTATTCTCTTCCATGTGTCATCACCAATCAAACTTTCTTGTGCACCTGTATCTATGAGAGTACAAAGTTTTTTATCATTGTAAGAGACTTGTGTACTTGAGTTCAAGCTAGAATGTGTACACTCTTTTTCTTCAAGCTCTTCAGTAAACAGATTTGCACAATTTAGATCACAATGTTCCTGGAAACTAGAATTTTCAGTTATCTCATCAATATCATTTATGTATCTTTTAATGACATTTATTTTTACATCCTTCTTAGTATAAATTGGATTATAATGAATAAAAGATATGCATTGTAAATTAACAATTCTTTCACAATTGCTATTATTAGCTCTATATACTACTGGTGTTTTTATATTATGATATATTCTTATTTCAATATCATACAAATGTGAAGCTGCTAACAATGCTTCAGAGCATGGTAGTTGGTCATCATTTAACATTACTTTTAATTTTCTTTTTTCATGTTTATTATTAATCAATTTATATTTTAAAGGTTCAGCTAATAATTGACTAATCACCATTTTTCTCATTTCCAGATGGTCATTCGGGAGTTCTTCTTCCTCACAGATGTAGCTCATGGCGGACAGCAAAGCTTTGAACATGGAGTTACCACCACCTTCCATCTTCTCTAGCACTTTGAAATCTTTTGGTAGTCCCTCTTGGAAATCATCGTCAATCCTCTCTCCTTCCATACGTGATAAGTAATCTGCAGCAGTATTCTCTGTACCAGGTATGTATTTTATAATAAAGTCATATTCCGTTAGATGATCCAGAGTTCTTTGTACCCTCGAGCTGTGGATTGCCATATTATTCATATACACCAGCGGTTTATGGTCAGTATATAACAAAAACTTGACACCAAACAGAAATGACCTAAAGTTTTCGCAACCCCACTGTATTGCTACTAACTCTCTTTCTATAGTGGAATACCTGCATTGAGTAGTAGAGAAACACATTGATCCGTATCCTATGACTTTCTTCTCTCCATCCTGTTCTTGAACTAAGCAAGCGCCTGCCCCAATGCCAGATGCATCGACATAGAGTTCCAAAGGTGAAGCAATCTCATCATAATCTGGATAAGTTAGTATGATGTCCTTTTCTATCTCTTCTTTGAGTGTTTCAAAGGCATTGTTTCTTTCTTTGTTCCACTCTATTTTTGCTTTCTTAGGGCCACTTGTTATTTCAGAGAGACATTTCATTATTTCAGAACACTTGGGAATGAATTTTCTCTGAAAATTTATTAGACCCAAGAACTTACGTAGCTCTGTTACGGTTGTTGGTCTTTGACATTCTCGAACCTTTTTCACATAATCTTCACACTTTCTTATTCCTTCTGTATCTATCATGTGTCCTAAGAACTATACTCTTTTCTTGAAGAACTTGCACTTTTTCACCTTTATTTTTACATTATATCTTGACAAGGTACCCAAGACTTTTTCTACCAATCTAATATGTTCCTCATACGTCTCTGACATTATCAATATATCGTCAATATAAATGATCACATTATTTGACCTTACCGGAGAAATAATTTGTTGCATCATGCGTTGGAAAGCTATGGCTGCATTCTTCAATCCGAACGGAAGTCTTTTAAATTGGAAGTGATTTTTTGAAGTGCTAAATGCTGTTAGATTTTTGCTCTCTTCAGACAATCTAACCTGATAGTATCCTTTCACCAAATCAAGTGTGGTAAAGAATTTCATCTTGTTTGCTTTATACAGACATTTATTTAGACTGGGCATGGGGAAATTCTGAGATTCTGTCACTGCATTCAGTTTTCTGTAGTCAATGCACAGTCTTAAGCTTCCATCAGGCTTCTTCACCGGAACCACAGGTGAAGACCAGTTAGAATGGCTGTACTCTATAATATCATCAGTTAATAGTTGCTGGCACTGCTCCTCAATTTCTCTGTTGATGGGTTCTGAGAAATTTCTAGGTTTTTGCCAGATAGGAGAATAATTATTGAGTTGAATATGATGTGGTACTACATTTACTTCACCTATATCACTATCACTCACACTCAAAGCCTTCTGAACTCTTCCTAACATTTCATAGACACCAGACTCCTCATCACTGGAGAGTCCATCTTGAAGATTTATCTTCTCACGTAGTAGTTGTGATGTCCACTTCTCTTCATTCAGCGATTCAGCTTCCTCTTCAACTAACATTGAAATATTACCGATGTGATCACCTTTCTTTACTTTTTTAGTCTTCTTAGTTGAATTACAGCATATAACACTCTGATTACTGTCAGACACAATTCCTTGATAAAAGCTTACACCTTCATTATCAGTTTCTTCAAACAGAAAATCAGTATTTTCGATCATGGCAGTTTCAACTGCTATGGAAATTAAACATTCTTCATTAGCTTTTAAAATCCTATCTTCTACAGCATAAACAGGGATATTATTATAAAGAGCCTTGGTTATATTTTTATTGCTATCAATACAAAATATGCCATTCAGCGAATCTTTCTTTCCAATCTTAACCGTCCTCTTCATTAAATCCATTTCAACATTGTTAGCTTTAAGAAAATTCAAACCTAAAATTAAATCATATTTTGTATTCTCATCTCCAATCACATTCATTTTACAGTTTAATTTCAAATTTGCAATATTCATATCTGTATTTACTTCTCCTTCTGTAGTTAGTTTATGACCACCATATCCAATTATTTCTCTTTTCATGTTCATATTGATATCAAGCTTTAAATTATCTACAATTGACTTTTTCACAAAAGAATAGGACGTTCCACTATCTAACATTGCAGTTACTTTCAAATCTCTTAAATTGACATCAATTAAAAACAATTTGGATGGTACTAAGGCATTTATAATAAATTCATCAATTTTTTCATTCTCACCTTTTTTCTGTTTTTCATTGTTGTTTCTTTCTATTTCTGAGGACTTCAGATCTCCACATTTTCCTTCCTCCAGCACAGCCTCAGTTATGCTAGAGGTGAATAGTTTAAATTCTTTGAACTTTCATCTTCCCATGTTACATGTTGTTTCCTGATCCAATTGTTCATGTTATACTCATTATTGTTGTCTTTTCTTGGGGATTTTGATTCACTTCTTCCCGCAGGTCTATATTCACTTCTCCCGTTTTGTGAAGCCCAACAATTTCTTGCAAAGTGCCCACTTTTCCCGCAATTAAAACAAGTCTTGTCTTTTTTCCTGCAATTCTGTTCACTGTGGCCAAATCTTTTGCAGAATCTGCACACCTCGTTCAATTTTCCAAAGAATTTCACATTTTTGTGTTCATACTCCTCTCTAATTGGTGATTTTGTTGGTCTTGAATAATAATGATTAGTTGGTCTATGGCCTTCGTAATTATCTCTGTTGATACCTTGCCTATAATTATTACGGTTGTTGCCATTCCACTTCTGTTCTCTGATCTCATTATTCCACTGTCTTGGTCCTCCTAAATTGATGACAATTTCTTCTTCGCTGCTTTCTTCCTTCTTCTCAATATCACACATCCTTAGACATTTCTGCACTTTATTCCAGCTCATTTTCTTATCATACATCCTATGTTGGACAATCTGAGGATCTAACTTAGCTTGGGCAGTCTTTGGAATAGTGTCTCTAAGCTTGTTGATGAGAATGCCACTATATGCTGAGTCTTTATTTGGATAAGCCAGTTTGAATAAAGAGTGCACTCTACCAGAATATACAATAAGAGACTCTCCTCTCTTCATTCGTATATTCTTGAAGTTCTTTCTTGCTTTTATCTTCCTGTTAACTTTCTCTTCTTTAAACCAGTTGAGCAATTTCTTCTTCATGTTGTTGTAGTCGTCATCTGCATCTCTCATAGTTTTGAAGGTTTCGAGTGTTTGACCATTCAAACGGGCTTCTAACTCGTTTAGCCAAAAACTTTTTCCTCCTCTATAGTTATCTTTACAATACTGTTCAAATTTCTTCAAATAGACCACCAAGTCTTGTCCTGCCTGCTCATCGTAGCTCTCCAATTTAGGGACAATTCTGTGATCTAGTTTTCTCATCAATTTGCTTAAAACTTCTGATTCTTCTACCGGTTTACGTCGCTTTCCTTTTTTCTTCTTTACAGCAATAGAACTGCCTGAACTGGTTTGTGAACTTGAAGAGAGTGAAGATTCTTCTTCACTTGATGACTCTTCAGTATCTAGTTCTTCTTTCTTGTATCTTGCAGATTTTTCTTTCTTCTTAGAAGATTCTTCTACTTTGATCTTGCCATTTTCTTCCTTGTTCTTTACAACCTTTGGAATAGCTCCAGTCAATCTTTCTATATAATCTTTTAAATACTGCTTAATAGTACCAATCAACTCTCTAGTCTTTTCACTCATTTCGTGTTCTGGTCTCTTCTCAATGTCATCTAAGAACTGCTTACATTCATTCCAATTCCCATTAATTGCTTCATACTCTTCATCTAGATCCGAAAACTTTTCCTCATCACTCATTGCTTTCCTTTTCTTTTCAGGTCAGTATAACACGGCAAACGACCAGATGAAGACACGAGTTGTTGACTGAATCAGTTTTTTTTTTTAGTCACGGCACCATTTAATGTTGGGGGGCCGTGTTCCCGAACATTAGAGTTTATCAGTTATTTTCCAATAAGTAGCTTGCTTAAGATATGCTAAATCTGTTTTATTGACTATTATCTTGAGATGAAAACTATTGTTGAGTAGAAGTAAGAATCTTAGTTTTTTCTTTAGTTTTATTCAAGATCTTCAAAATAACCAGGCTGTAACAAACAAATAAACTAGTTTCAATAATTCATCCTAATATACAAAATATAAACAAACAGACAGGTAGACACTTACCCTGGTTATTACAATCAACACAGAAGACATAACTCAATTTTGTAACACATTTTGTTAATGGTTCATTAAACAGTTTAGCTATAATAAAGCTTAAATACAATTGTATCTGTGAAATACATAAGACATTAGGAAACAAACTTAACACAGATAATAGCTTACACAAATTTCACAAATTAAGGTTTATCACATGAGCACAAAGTTAGGTCTACACACTACACCAACAAGACTAAGACTGACTGTTTATTGTGACTCCTACCTATGAATTAAACTTTACAACTCTGTTACTAATTAATTATCAAGCATCACCTACTAGTGACATACATTTCACACCTGTACTAATTATTATTTCATTTCAGATTTAATAATTTTTAGATTTACATATTTTAATAATCTAATAATAAACTTTTAATTTCAGATTTTACAAATTATAAATTATGACTATATTTATTTACTAATTAAATATTTCTATCTTTTAGGTTTTACATTTATTATTTTAAAAGAATATATAAATATATATATGCATCCTATAACAACATGTTAATCTTATATTCATAATTTTCATATTTGTAATATTTACCATATTGTTAAATTTCTGTTTATAACAGTTAAAATAATATAAATTTGATAGACAATGATTCTTTACCTATCATTTACCAGTTTCTTAATGATCGAAAGTTTTTCCTGAGCAGTGCCCCCTATAGTGCCAGTCTGCAGAATATGGAACATTTTTCCAAGACTCTCTGCGGGAGATCTTGAATTGATTCCTATGTTACCATTAATTTAGCTGCGGGAGATTCTGAATCTGCTACTGAGAGTCGGAGAGTAACTGTCTCTCAAATTAAAATCTCTGCGGGAGAAGAGACACATTCTGCAGACTGGCAGTATAGTGCAGAAAAATGAATTTAACGATTATTGGTGTAAAGTTTGTAGACTGTGCCGATTATATAAATTGATAGTGCTGATTATTGAAATTCAAATGATTACTGTTGATTAGGAGATTTATGTTCATAAGCTTCTTATTAAGTTATCAAAACAATCAACTAGAGCTAGAAGCTTTTTGAGGACATAGCAATATTCCTCAAAGTTTCCTTTTCCAATATTGACCGGGGTTTAGTTATAGCCATATATATAGTGTTTATAATGAGATTCAACGGACTGTGGTCACTTAAAGTTCCGATTAGTGGGGTATTTACACTATGCTACCATGTTATTTTGAAGAGAATTTATGATTATTTGATCATTTGAGAGAAATTTGGTGATTTTATCCGTTTTGGAGAGAGCTGGAGTCTGGAGAGACAAATCATCATGCCAATCTGTATTTGGCACACGAAATGCCACAGACTTAATCAAAAAGCTGAAAAAAATTCAGCAATTCGGCTGATGCTGATCCACCAACATTTTCCCCAGTTTGCAGAATATGGGACATTTTAAACATTTTCTGTGCGAACAATCCTTAATATCTTCCTATATTTACATGTATTTAGCCAAGTAATAAAGCATGTCAAAACTCACCATTTTAATGGCGATTTTGTGTTGTGACAGTTATTTTGAGCCCTTCAACTGCAAATCCAGTCTGGAAAATTAGGTGCTTTCTGATGAACTAATTACTCTGTTGGAGTTTTACAGACTTCACAAATTAATGGTTAATTGCTAAAAATTGTATAATCCGCAGCATTTAGCATATAGAGTTCATCTGTTAGTCTTAGCAGTTTTCCAGACTGGCTGCAAATGGCAAGTTTTAACTATTTTTCTCCTATGCTTAGTATGCTACAATGTTATTTTGGAGAGAATTAATGATAATTTGATCATTTTGGAGAGAATTTGTTGAATTTTGGAGAGAGGTGGAGAGACAAATGGTGAGTTTATGGGACATACTATTTTACTTGGATATTTTACTGAGAACAGAAGCCAAAATGGAGGATTTCTTGAAGAACAGTTTACCAGCTCCTGCAGTCTGGCATTTTCCCAATTTATCCACTAAAAATTAATGGTAACATAGGAATAAATAGCCAAAAAATTCACTGACTTTGCCAGAAATTTCCAGTCTGCTAAAGATGCATGAAGTTCATCTAGCAACAAGCCGAAAATTGAGTCCTTGAAATTATTCTCCTGAATTATCTGGCAATAATTTCCCAATCAATTCCTATGTTTTCAGTCTCAGTCTGCAGAAACACTGAGAAACTGGTGAAGTGTTCGCCAAGTAATAAATCATGTCCAAACTCGGCCGCCGCCGCCAGTCTGTAGAATGCGTCTCTTCTCCCGCAGAGACTTTAATTTGAAAGAGAGCTACTCTCTGACTCTCAGCAGCAGATTCAGAATCTACCGCAGCTAAATTAATGGTAACATAGGAATTAATTCAAGATCTCCCGCAGAGATCTCCAATTTCTAAAAATTCAATCAAAAACTCCCGCAGAGAGTCTTGGAAAAATGTTCCATATTCTGCAGACTACCCTTATGTAATAAAATTGGGTAGTCAAGAAGGCAATAATAAAGCTTTAGGTAGTAACGAAATTCTTTAATCTTATGAATATATCTCACCTCAAACTGATCATTGTTTATTTTTCGTGACACAGGTAACTATAAATATTCAGAATATGAACTATCAACACCAATCAACCAGTCAGATGTGTCAAATTTACAAGAGCCAAACATAAACAGCCACGATTCTATTGGCACCGGGTGGAGTTACCCTAGAACTTATTGAATATTACCCTAAATTATAAGATATGAATTGATTCCCTTCTTAACAAATTTAATGCACTCAGTTCTTTTAATAATATGAGAGAACAGCAAAACCTCGTAATAGACCTCAGTTACGTTCCAAGTTTGTTTGGTCTAGTAAGAAACTCACTGTATTAGTTTCCTACTAGACCAAAATCGTTTTCTTTAAAAGTAAAGTGGTAACTTTACTATTTCGATAGCTCTATTTGTTTATTATAACTTTAATGACAAATTAATAGTGACTAACATACCAATTTTGAAGGGAAACAAAATTAGAAACAGTATGATTTTTTTCGCTTCAATTAAAATGAATATAATATTGTTTTCAATCAAATTATCATTTTATGAAATTGTAATAGTCTTCATTGTATCTAGTTTTCTATAACTTTTCAAATCAATTTATTTCATCCCAGACTTTACCATCAAATCTGAAACCAATTCTGCCTTATGGTTTATGCTAAAAAGCATAAATAATTAAAAATTAATATAATATACATCTTTCAAATTAGAGAATTATCTTTAAAACAGTATTGTTGGAGGCTAGTCTACTACGAGGTTTTGCTGTATAGTTAATAGACATTAAAGGTCCTCTCCAAGCTCCGGAAAAAAATGAGTTTATTACATAATACAATAGAACTAAGGTCTACGATCATTATTCTGCAAACTACATACAATTAATTTGGTTCAGCATATAATTTAAAATTTGTTTTTAAAGTTTTTTAATATTCTGTGAGCAACAATTGAGCGAATCACTAATCTGATGCTCAAGAAGAAGATTGTACACTCTTTGTTTTGATTACAAATTTGAATTTTATAAACAAACCATGCGTTTTCAGCCATTTTTTTTAGATATTAATTATTTCCTAAAGTATATAAACGTTTCTAATATAAGTTCATTCAATTTTATACCTTTGCACGAATATTAAATGGATTTATTAAACCTAATACCTAGACAATCAAAACAAATGGTGTACATTCTTTTTCTTCAAGCTGAAAATGTCTTAAATTAGTAAGTCGGAAGTAAAATAGGTTTTGTAGAGTTTTAATTTTAAAAATCTTTAAAAGCATAAACATTAGCCTCGTTAAATAAAGCAATACAAATATTTTACAAATGGAAAATGAATTTTTTATGAATATAGTGTACGTTCTACCTATAGTACTATACCTAGTACTATTATATGTATCATATTTGTATGATACTGTTACAAATTACATTATTATTCAGATGATGAAATTGAAGTCAGCTTAAAGGGGTAGTAAAAATGTATGGCCAAATGTTTACCACCCCTTTAAGCTGAAATTGTTTGATGAATGGGACTGATTATAATTTATGATTAAGTATACACGCTATGTCACATCTTTACTGAACATCAGAACTATATGTAGAGTCTTTACTAATGTTTTGCATAATTTTGAATGTACGTACGTGAAGAATGGAAATTCAATATCAAAAAAATAATAATAAGAACGATTACGTACAGATTTCATATGAAAGTAGCAGACAACAGTAGAGATTTTCGCAAGTCATAATGAAGAGTTGATCGAGGAATGGGCATTTCCATAGAAATAATCTGATTTCATAAAACCTACCAATAATGGAAATGGAGAATTTGTGAGTCCGTTGAATGCTGGCCTTGGTTTCTCTGTCATTACCTCGAAATTTAGAAGGTGAAATATCTCGATCGAGATCCTTATAGGGAAAAGAGAGAACCGCATTTATGCAGGGTGTAGTTTATACAGTCGCCATATATTTAGATTTTAAGTTTGAGATGATAAAGATACGTGTACGTATTTGCAATCTAGGAACCCTCAAAATAAAATAACAGTAGTAACAATTGACTATTTTTGCATGCGTGACGTATTCAGAGCAACACTTTAAAATAGGAAATAAAGGGTGTAGCAGGTTTCCATATATAATAAAAAGGACAAATTTGATTGTGAAGATTTATTTAATCAGCTTAATTTACTCAATTTGGATATAGCATATAGGTAAGTGTGTTGGTCTAATGACGTCAGATGTAGAAATGCACACAATAGTACCTTCTGACCACCATTACAAATGAATGTTCTTCTTCTTTACCAAGTTGGGGTTAGCATACTAAACAAAACTAAAACCTACAAAAAGAAGGTCTACCTATATGAGAGGGAGATCGGCAAAAATGATTTAAACCCCTAGTCTGATAATCAGACCCCCTACCCCCTGAAGTAGGCAAATAGGAAAGAAAATCTATATCAGGTTGTGAAAACCTGATACCTATAGCATATAATTATATATGTTCTAGGCGGTAGCCGGTAAATTGCTCGAAAACAATTGCTCGAAAGACAATTGCTCGAAAACAATTGCTCGAAAAACACTTGCTCGAATGAACAATTGCTCGAAAGAACAATTGCTCGAAAGACAATTGCTCGAAAAAACAATTGCTCGAACGAACAATTGCTCGAATGAACAATTGCTCGAATTATCAAATTGCTCGAATGAACAAAATTGCTCGAATTATAAAATTGCATAGTTTTCGATTTTATAAAAGTCAGTTATTCATGAAGTGGAGCTGCACCTAAAAATCCTTGTTTCTTTTTAGTAACTGATCATTAATCATTCTATAAATGATTTTAATTATTACTCATTCTGCATAATCTTTTTTTAGACCGGTTGTGTCATCTCGTATGAAAAAAGGGGTTTGGAATTATGTGGTGAATCACTACTATTCATGTTTTTTTTATCATAAAACCCGAAAAAAATTTGTAGATTTATTAAAACTCTGCATTAACTTTGAGTTATTTCACCTATTGAGGTAACACATACAGATAGGCTAGTAATAAAGTAATTTTCGGGTTTCATGATAAAAAAAACATGAATAGTAGTGATTCACCACATAATTCCAATAACATGTTACATACGAGATGACACAACTGGTCTAAAAAAAGATTATGCAGAATGAGTAATAATTGAAATCATTTATAGAATGATTAATGATCAGTTACTAAAGAGAAACAAGGATTGTTAGGTACAGCCCCACTTCATGAATAACTGACTTTTGTAAAATCGAAAACTGTGCAATTTTATAATTCGAGTAATTTTGTTCATTCGAGAAATTTGATAATTCGAGCAATTGTTCATTCGAGCAATTGTTCATTAGAGCAATTGTTTTTCGAGCAATTGTTTTCGAGCAATTGTCTTTCGAGCAATTGTTTTCGAGCAATTTACCTAGAACCGTTCTAGGCAGGGTACAGGAACATAAATGGGAATTGTACCTAGTAGACGACACAAAAATATGACGTCACCACAACAACACATTCCATTTTTGTGACCGAGCGGCTCATAATTCCTCGTATTTGCATGTTAATTTCGAGAAGTTTGAAGTCATTTTATAAGGGTTTCGTGCAAAAGAAAAGCGGAAATGGCGATTGAACCTCAAAGTTGAATATATAGATATAATTCAGATGTGTTTTTATTGTTCATTTCTTTAACTTATCTATAAAAAATAGGGTCTTGAAAATATGCTACCTATGAGCGTAAACTAGTGCTAGTTAACTGGTAAATTGTAGTTCCTATGAATAACAAAAAAGAAAAAAATAATTGAAATACAATTTAACCAATGCCTAGTTAGTAATTGATAAGAAAGAATTAAATTTAAAAGTGACTAAGTTTAAGTAGGTTTTCCCATGTTTCAAATTGTGTGGTCAGAGTCGCCATTTTTAGTCACCCGGTGGTCACGTCAAACTATAGATCTAATCAGCTCATTACCATACCCTATGTTACTGTATCCTGGGTTCTAGGTATATTACAAGGTTCTAGGTAAATTGCTCGAAAACAATTGCTCGAAAGACAATTGTTCGAAAACAATTGCTCGAAAAACAATTGCTCGAATGAACAATTGCTCGAAAGAACAATTGCTCGAAAGACAATTGCTCGAAAAACAATTGCTCGAACGAACAATTGATCGAATGAACAATTGCTCGAATTATCAAATTGCTCGAATTATAAAATTGCACAGTTTTCGATTTTATTTACGTCAGTTATTCATGAAGTGGAGCTGCACCTAACAATCCTTGTTTCTTTTTAGTAATTGATCATTAATCATTCTATAAATGATTATAATTATTACTCATTCTGCATAATCTTTTTTTAGACCGTTTGTGTCATCTCGTATGTAACATGTGAATTGGAATCATGTGGTGAATCAGTACTATTCATGTTTTTTTTTATCATAAAACCCGAAAAAATTTGTAGATTAATAAAAACTCTGCCATAACTTTGAGTTATTTCACCTATTGAGGTACCACATGCAGATAGGCTAGTAATAAATTAATCTACAAATTTTTCGGGTTTTATGATAAAAAAACATGAATAGTAGGGATTCACCACATGATTCCAATTCACATGTTACATACGAGATCACACAAACGGTCTAAAAAAAAGCAGAATGAGTAATAATTAAAATCAATTATAGAATGATTATTGATCAATTACTAAAAAGAAACAAACATTGTTAAGTGCAGCTCCACTTCATGAAAAACTGACTTCAATAAAATCGAAAACTGTGCAATTTTATAATTCGAGCAATTTTTTTAATTCGAGCAATTTGATAATTCGAGCAATTGTTTTTCGAGCAATTGTCTTTCGAGCAATTGTTCTTTCGAGCAATAATTGTTCATTCGAGCAATTGTTTTTCGAGCAATTGTTTTCGAGCAATTGTCTTTCGAGCAATTGTTTTCGAGCAATTTACCGGCTACCATATTACAACCCGGTATATTCCACCCCGGTAAATTCCACCCCGGTATATTCCACCCCGGTATATTCCACCCTAGGTATATTCCTCCACGGTAAATTCCACCCCGGTATATTCCACCCCGGTATATTCTACCCTAGGTATATTCCTCCACGGTAAATTCCACCCCGGTATATTCCACCCCGGTATATTCTACCCTAGGTATATTCCTCCACGGTAAATTCCACCCCTGTGACAATGACCATTTGGGTTAAAATAAAAAGTCAAAGATGTTATTTTTAGAGTGCCATTTGTTAAATACTTCGTAATCATTAAGAAATAACTCAGACGATATCTTGAGACATTTGGACAATAATTAGAGGTAGCTCGAGTTAATTAAAATTTTTATCCTAAACGACAAAATACAAATATTCATAATATGGGAGTTAATTTCACAGTTTACATGTTTAGCATGTTTATATTAATTCCTTCTTACTATAAAACTTCAGTATATACTCTTATAACAATGGTTAGAAGAGGTGTGGATGGGTTCGGCTGGCAGAGAAATTTCATTGAATGTTTTTGCTTTTTGTTTAAAACTTCCGTGGTTAGAAATTTCTATCTGTAAAAAAAGGCAATGATTTCCCCAGTCTTATAACCCTGTGCAATATTCCCTAACTCCTAAGTCACCTGGTCAAGAAAAAAACGTGTTAAATACCCACGGTGTAAAAAGTCTTCAGTCAAAAACCATTTTATACCACTTTTTTTAGAAGTCATAATACCAAATTCAAAATAGAAATAAAATAACAAGAAGTACTATATGACATCATCTTACAGTTTTTATCGCTGTTGTGTTGGCAATATTGGAGAAAATCAGCTAGAGATTGAAAATCTTAATTTCAAAATTGCTAAAGAGCGTTCACACAACCATCCCTTTTGCTGTTCCATCACATGTGTAGTTTAAATAAACAGCTTTTGATTGATCAACAAAACGTTTGATTTGCTACAATGAAATATAAAATATTATAATAATATATTAATATTTATAACTAACCAAACCTAATCCGTGATGTGGAGTGGAATATACCGTGGTGGAATATACCGGAGTGAAATTTACCGGGGTGGAATATACCGGGGTGGAATATACCGGTCACCAATTATATGCTATATACTTATAAAAATGGGTTGAATAAAATGGAAACACCTTGCAGCTCTTTCGCGGAACACAAATTTGTGCGGAAAGTGGGTGACAACTTGACTCTCGGTCAAACCTGTAGGTACCTTGCTGAGGACGTTTCTCATTCTCTTACAAAATTAAGTCTTCATTTTTGAGATATTATAGTACTTCTAGGCTCTCGTAACGCTAACCATTCAGAATTTCTGTTACACTAGCGCCTGACATACAAGCTCTGTAAATTTGAGCTCCATGAAAACTCCCTGTAAGAAAACTCCCAGTTGGAAAACTCCCAGTTGGAAAACTCTAAGTGAGAAAACTCCCAGGCGATAAACTTCCAGTCAGAAAACTCCCAGGCAAAAAACTCCCAGTTGGAAAACTCCCAGGCAAAAAACTCCCAGTTGGAAAACTCCCAGGCGGAAAACTCTAAGTGAGAAAACTCCCAGGCGATAAACTTCCAGTCAGAAAACTCCAAGGCAAAAAACTCCCAGTTGGAAAACTCCCAGGCGGAAAACTCTAAGTAAGAAAACTCCCAGGCGAGAAACTCCCAGTGGGAAAACTCCCAGGCGGAAAACTCCCAGGTGGAAAAGTCCCAATCAGAAAAATCCTAGTTGGAAAACTCCCAGTGATAGAATTCCCAGAGACTGTTTTTATTAATTATTATTTATTAATATGCCTTAAAATTTGTAGCTTAGTAAAACTTACAAAATAAAACACTATAACAATAAACAAATTAATTCAAATCTCTTTTCATTATATTACTTAGAAGTTCATATATCCTTGGGTTAAAGCTGTCTGAAATTCTCTAGACTGCTAAACTGATTGTATGTTTAAAATAGCATTGTTTCATTCAGAAGATATTTCAAACATACCAGCAGTTTCGTAATTTAACTAGGAAGTTAGTACTAGTAATCATTCACTAGATTACCACACCAGATTACCAAACATATATAATTTTTGAAGCAATAAATGGAAAATATCACCAAAACAAAAAAGATTCGATTTAGGTATACTATAAGGCCAGAGGGAAACATACCGCTCTCCAAACCCCCCTTGGCTCCTGCTAGGTCTTTATACAATCATGAAGTGTACAGTACAACAAACTAGCGGATACAACAAACTACATAACAGCTTTATACAAACTAGTCTATAATGTTTGGATATTTCAATGGAAGCACGAGTTCTTTTCAAAGTTCCCAATCCTTCAGTAATACATAGGAAATAAATAACTGCAAACCCTCATATCTCAAAAAGTATTAGTTTCTAAAAAAATAGTTATGATTTTAGATTCTTTGAACAAAATATATATATATATATATAGAATATTACAATTAAAATTAGATTTGGTGGTATACCCAGAATAAGAAAGATCGGAATATTCATATCTTTATATACTATTTTAGAAATATTATTAATTTTACAGAAATATGTATTTATTTTATTTTACCGAAGTTATTTCCTATTTTATTTTCCATAAGGTTGAATTTCTATTCAATTTATTAACATAATAGCCTCTACATCATTTTATATAGTTTTTATAACCCCTATCTAAAATACCGAGGATTTTTTTTTCTGAAAGTGGTAACGTACGTACGAAACACAAACAGAAAAAAAATAAAATTAATTTAAAAAAAGAAAACATAAATGGTCATTAATTTCTTTATACTACAGTACTATTAAAACATACGTATTCATTTTGTATTTTACTCAATATATAATTATTTGTTGACAGATCTATATTACTTCTCTGGATAGGTATTATTAATTAACGTATGTTACTTTATTGTATGTTTAATAGAGTTTAACAGGTATGGTCTTATATATTCCTATTTACAAGTATATGTATAGTTTATATACCTATATATAAATGCATATTGTAGTAAAACAGTAGAATGCAGTCGTAGATAAGATGTTAAGCCCTTAGTGTCTACGTAGATGCATCCCTCATGTTTCTAAGTGCATAACAGATGCGACTGTCAAGATTGACATCAAATTACCACCTGCCGGCACCGATACAGATGCAGGTGCCGCAGGAATGACTTTAACCTCTCAGTGTATTTCTTTGAGCTACGGTGTACGTACCAGCCTGAAAGTTCATAAGGAACCTTTAAATATTAAGGATTTTAACGTTAAAATTACTATTTTGTATTTAGTAATTGAAATTTGGGATTTTAGAGATGAAGTAAATAGGTTCACGTAGAATACAATATTCGATCGATTAAATTGTTTGTCTTATAAAGTAATAAATCATAAGTAACACAGAGCGTATAGTGTGTATTTATTTCTGTATATTACTTGCTACCTAGCTATTTGTTTCGATAAAACTAAAAGGTTTTGTTTATATTAAAGTTATAATGTTATTCATTATTGTTATAATGAAAAATATGTATTAAATCATATTGTATATGATTACAGATATTTTGTATATATTGATTTTAGATCTTTCCTATTTTCTGCATACCACCTAATTTAATCTTAATTGTTATTTTTTAATGTATTTTTTTTCAAGGAATGCGAAAATCATAACTGTTTTTTGTAGAAACTAATACTTTTTGAGATATGAGGGTTTAAAGTTATTTATTCCCAATGTATTACTGAAGGATTGAGAACTTTTGAGAAAAAACTCGTGTTTTCATTGAAATATCCAAAACATTATATATTTTTTAAATGAAGCTTTTATGTAGATTGTTGTATCCGCTACTTTATTGTACTGTACATTTCATGATTGTTTAATGATCCGGCTGGGTGGTCGGAGGGCGGCACGCCCCCTCTGTATATTGTACATATATTGTTTCTGTTCTGTACCGGTGATATTTTCCATTTACTACTTCAAACTGATATATGTGTTAATTGGATCGAAGTGACCATTGGATTCTCCCCATCCCCTAGGTATTAATAAAATTCATGAATTGTGCAGTACAACAAACTAGTGGATTCAACAAACTGCATTGTGGCCATCTATAGTGAGATTCATCAAAAAGGGAAGAAATTTCAAACTTTGCATTTCACCAGTAATAGATAGAGAACTCTTAGAGCCCATTCCTTGGCCGCCGCTTATAAATGACCTTGACCATTCCATGATTTCCTTTGAGTTATAAATGACATTGATCTTTTACCAGTTTGCTCCCAAAATCTAATCAATTGCTTCCTGAATATCGATCAATCGTCCCACCAAATTTCAGGCAATTTGGTCGAATACTTTTTGAGTTATTGAGTTATAAGTAACCTTGACCTTTGACCGGATCGCTCTGAAAACTTTAAACAAGATGACTCCTTGAAATTGATTAATTGTCCTATCAAATTCCAGACAATTTGGTTGAATACTTTTTGAGTTAAGCGAATAACAAGATTTGGTGGTTTGGCTCAGTCAGGAAAGATCCTTGATTCTCACCAATTCAAAGATCACCATAAATGAAATAAAGTTAAATCTTAAATTAGGTCTTAAAGCAAGTTAAATCTTAAATTAGGTCTTAAAGCGCCCGCATTGCATCAACAACTGATGGCGTCACATTCGTTTTTCTTTACAGATTTTATCATTTTATAGCTAAGATGCAATTAAGTTACATAAAGCGATGAGCAACTTCATAAAATATCTTATAACATTCTTTACTAAATTATTTTAGTAGTTCACAAAGAGGTTTGGCAGAAATAGGTACACAATTATGTCTTTTACTACTTTTTTATCGATATTTTTTGGCGCGCTTGCGTTTCATGAATGCTACCTAGTAATGGCGGACGCAACCTACCTAGTCAAGACTCCAACTCCTGTGATGCCTATTCAGGAACCGAATGCGCAACTAGGACTAGGAATGGGTAGCTGGAAAGCTGTTAGGAATATTGTGGTATCGTCAGGGGAAGAAGAACCAGCAGAATCATTGTTAGGTAGTAGAGGAAAATCTAAAGCTGAGGTCTTTTTTAAAAGAGGAGATTTTAACAGAGTGGATGGTGGTGACGACTACGAGGTAGGATATTCGATTTTGAACCTATTTTGAAATATTAACGTGTGCTTTATTTTGGAACAACTTTATTAAGAAACTTAATTTATTAGAAAATTTAGTTAAATATATGGAATTTATTGCATTGTTAAAAATAACTATTTGAATAACTTATTTTATCTACCTAAGAACGAAATATTATTAGAATATTCAATTCTCTTCTCGAAATAGTTTGCTTTAAAAATTCAAATTGAATAACGGTTAGTGTATACTAATGATATTGCAGTTTAACTCCTGAGTTATGAAGTTGTGAGTTATGATACACTCGAGTAATGAAGGACCTGAATAATGATATGCACTCGAGTTATGAAGTAGTATTTGTTTCGAATATAAAATATGATATTCGTCAAGAATTGCGTCAAAGTTATTCCTCAATGAACATATTTGTCAAAGATTTGAAGGTCCCATCCAAGCAAATATTTTTATTGCTTTGTTCAATGAGGCTAATGTTTCTTATCATTTTGCTGCAAACTGCATCGAATTTGGTAGCATATTTATAATTTTATATGCTTTTAAAGATTTTTATTATCAAAACTCTACAAAACCTATTTTACTTCCGACTTACTAATTTAAGATATTTTCAGCCTGAAGAAAAAGAATGTACACCATTTGTTTTGATTGTCAACTAAGTAGTAGGTTTAATAAATCCATTTATTATTCGTGTAAAGGTATAAAATTGAATGAACTTATAATAGAAACGTTTATATACTATAGGAAACAATTAGTATCTAAAATAAAGGCCAAAAACGCATGGTTTGTTTATAAAATTAAAATTTGTAATCAAAACAAAGAGTGTACAATCTTCTTCTAGATCATCAGATTAGTGATTCGCTCAATTGTTGCTCACAGAGTATTAAAAATTTTAAAAACAAATTATAAAATATATACTGAATCGAATTGTATGCGTTTTGCAGAATAATGATCGTAGACCTTAGCTCTATAATATTGTGTAATAAACTCATTTTTTTCCCGGAGCCTGGAGGGAACCTTTAAACATAGAAAACTATCTAGTGCAACTGAGATATGAAGTAACTTTGCGTTATGAAGGAACCAAAACTTCATGACTCAGAAGTTCCACTGTAATATTAATAATATATTAACACCTTGATAGAAAATAAGTTCACATACTAATGATATTAATACCTTATTTTAGAATCAGATAGCATACTAATCACTACCTTTCTCTCTCACAGACTTGGAATAACGTTACAGTGTTATTACACAGTCCCAAAAGAGATGACCTGACCCTAGCTATAGGTGATAGGTAACTACAAAGATACTATTGAAGATTTGAATAATATATATTATTATGTATCCTTCATATACAACTGCTATTGGTGAAATGATGTAATTTCTAAATAAGTATGAATTTCGTATCATTTTGACGTCAGAGTCAACAGTAGGTATGAATTCAAAATTATGTTTTTAAAATAAAAAAATATAAAATTCATTTTTTTTAAATGATGTTCACTAATTTTCAAAATGAATGTGAAAATAGGAAAATAAGATTAATATACATGACTTACTGCTTCAGGCTCTTGAACTTACGAATGGTAAGTACTAACGGTATTGTGGCCCCGGGTGCTCAACTGCTGAGGGACCCAGATGGTCCAGCTGAACCCCTTCTGTCTAAGAACTCCTGTCACTTCACGCTTTACGACGGATCGGTCAATGTCGGATCCCTTTTCACCTGTCACCCTCTTGGCCACGTGAGTTGAAGTTTATCACAATCCGCATTGGACTATTAAAGTTTTTAAGTTTTGGAACGGTGCTAGGTACAGGGGTCAAATTACCGGGAGTCATGTTACCGGTCTCATTTCGGAACATAACTCTTTAACCCTTTTATGCCATAAGAGGACGTCTCAGTCCCTTTTCTAATGATGTATTTTTCAGGATAATTTAGAAATATGTCTCTTTAACCACCAGTAAAAAATATATGTATGCTTTCATTTATCAGAACAGTCTACATTCACTGTAAAGGAGTTGAGTATAGAGGGATTCTACAGCATGATAATCAATATTTTCAATTCCATTACTATTTCTCTAAATCACTAGCTCTAATATTTCTCTGGTTAACTTTTTTTACAGCACGTGATGCTTATGCTTGACGATTCTTTGGTTGACGTCATACCAAATTCCATCCGTTCATCCGAACACATTATTTCAAGACCAAAAGAAAAGGACTTGCCAGTTGAAGACTACGAGTCTTCGGAACCTCTAAACTACCAGCCCATGACTTTTCCTCAGTACGTCGCGAAAAACTTCATCGACACGACCAAGTTCAGGAATATATTTTCAAATGCCATTGGAGATATGCATTTGAATGGTAAGTGTTCTTGAAAGAAAGATTACAGCACTACCGTAATATTGCCCAATATAAATACAACATTGCAAATAATGACACAATATTGCCTCACAAAATTGTACTAACTAGGACATTGGTCATGCTAAATCAATCTAAAATCATTAATGGTCATATTGGTTAATGATCTAGGTTAACAACCCCTTTAGAATAATGTACCTAAGAGTCCGCGGGTGCCTTAGAATATTACAAGATGACACATCTTTTTATTTTCCCGCCATAACTGGATAGATAATTATCTTCTATACCTATTTTGAATGCTTTAACTTTGATTTGTATGTACCTTTAGTGCGATTCTTCAATTTCAGGTTTCGGTAAAGTTAAAAAGGATCCAATATCAAAAAACACAAATACAGTAAGTATTGTACATTATATGAGGGGTTTCAATATTTCAATTCAACTATTTCCTAACTTTTATCTCTTTATTAGAAAAGAAAAGATGGCCTGCGACGTAATAAAAGATCATTAGAAGTTTTAAAAGAAGACGAATCCAGTCATGATAAGAATTCAATACTAGAATTCAAAGACCCAGATCTAGAGGGCACAAGATCTGAAATTCTAGATCCTGATAGTAAAAAGTCGATCCAAACTGCTGATTTGGGCTTTAGGAACGAATCTACCTTTGAAAATGAAGTAATAAGAGCATTTCCAAGGAAAACTAAGCGGGGTAGATATTTCCAGTTGACGGTTGAGATTGCTCTTTTCTTAGACGCTGTATTACTCAACAATCTGTACTCTTTCTACACAGAGGATCAGGTTATTGACCTCATTCTCAGCCTTATGAACAATGTGAGTAGTGGTGATGTTATAGAAGAAATTACAGGAGAGGGTTATGGCATCATGCAATGAATTCAATTACAGTAAAACTCCTAAGTTATGAAGTTGTGATTTATGAAGCATTCGAGTATTGGGAGACCAAAATTTTGAAATGCACTGAAAATATGAAGTAGTTTTCTATGTTTAAACTATAGTTTTCTTTGAATTTAATCATAGAAAACTATCTAGTGTACTCGAGATATGAAGTAACTTGGAGTTACGAAAGATCCAATACTACATATCTCAGGAGTTTCACTGTACTGTATATTTGTATCAATCTGATCAAACTATTCTATAAATTTGTTCATTCATGCTCTAAGTCAAAGATTACCTCATTATTTTTCTCTCGTTCGTAATAAATTTACCATATTAAACAGGGAGAAATGTGAATTATATAAGAGAAAACTTATATAACTGTAGATGTGCCAAATTTGTTGAAAATGAATTCAAAACATAAGGATTTGAATCTAGTTACATTTCGGATTGTGATTGTTAAAAAGTAGTTGAATTACTTCTCCAAAACAGGTGCAAGCCTTTTTCCACCAAAAGAGTCTAGGTCGTAGGGTGGACCTGAGCATCACCCAACTTTACCTTCTGCGAACTCAACCCGTTGATTTACCAACGCATGGTGGACACAGGATGAAACTACTAAAGTCATTTTGCGGGTGGGTGCCAAGTTTGAAGTCTGCTATCAGATAAAAGAGTCTCCGAATGATATAGGTTTCTCTAATCATAGTTTTCTAATTTCCACTCATTTTCAAATTTTATAATTTTGTCATCGTGTACCAAGACCTATTATATAGTATCTACAACCGTTAAAATTATTAAAGTTTATTTTTGGAAATATGAAATTAGTAAACTGTCACTTTTCTATGACTGTGGGTACCTAATTTGTACACCAACAATTTTTAGGTCACAGAAAATGAATTTTGTAATGAAAAGTAATTTAGTTATATTGTAAGATAGATGAACTTCGTTTGGATTAAATAGAACTAGTACTGGTTTATTTTTATTCTTTAATGAATAGAAGTTATATTATGTCTATGTTTCATTATATATAATTGTTCTGGCTTGATTCTTATAATTAATTTATAGGAAACTTTAACAGATCATAAAGGTGATCTAATATATTTTTGAAATTCTAGGTAAAACTATCACAAATTAAATTAGAAATTAGTCGACATACATAATTAGTTGTTGTGTTTCTACCTAGGTATCAACAGAAGAGGGTTCACAAAGGCTATTCCATTGCAACAAACTGGGACTTGGCCGTTTATCTTTCAGGGTAAGACCTTGTAAGACTGCGGGTTCAAAAGCACGCGGTCTAGTACAGACGGGGCGTTTTTTAACGCCCGTATATATGGTAACACCCAGCAAATGCGCGATTAAAAATAAATCCTGAAACGAGTGTTTGCTGGGCACTGGAGACGAAACGCTCGTTTATTTGTGTACAAATCTATTGAACTTTTAGTTACTCGAAACGCGCGTTTTTAATTAGCGTTAGAGAACGCCGCCCCGTCTGTACGTGCCATAAGATTATTTAAATTCCTTTTCATCGTTTCGTAGTTATCGAATTGTGTTTGATCATTTCCGTTTTTAAACCCCAGGATGGATTTGGTAGCGGAAAATGAAGCCGGAGACATCAGTGACGTGACAATGGGGTTAACTTTCACAGGGGGGATCTGTGACTCATCCCGCTCCTGCATCATATCTGAATTTGGAACCACTAACGCGTACGGCAAACCCTTCCCATCTGCTGGGGCACTTGCGTCTCTGATCCTAGCTCATGAAATAGGACACAGGTCAGTAAATTAAAACAAAATACTCTCCATCAGAAAATGAGAGGGTGTACGACTAGTATTCTCCCTGTCGAAAATTAAAATCGAGAATCATATTCTTTCGATTGGCAACTATATTTGATTGTGAGCTATCTTTTAATAGGAAAATGGTTGACAATATTTAAAACACAATTGGTCTATCGTCTTTCATCAAAAATTTCGGACCAATTTTCTCGATGAATTTAGTTTTAAAATATATATTTTTTTCAATTAATATGTCATCAATATTTTGGACTGCGTTCGTTTTGCCGACTTTGCTTATTTTTTCCAGTTTGGGTCTGCGTCACGACGGTACTAATAACACGTGCAAGAGTCTGAAGTACATGATGGCTCCCGGTAGAGGTCCCAGGGGTGGGAGCACTTGGAGCACCTGCAGTAAGAAGGACATCTGGAAACAAACGTGAGTGTACCCATAGAGAAATTATGGTGTTGCCATAGAAGATTAAGTGTGACCTAGTATAACTACCTTAGTAGAATCTTTTATAATGAAACAACTAGGTCATTATATCGAGTTTATTTCAGTATATACCTGACGGTCAAAGTTCTTCTTGTTTTTAGTAAGAAAATATTGTGTTTAAATTTTTTTTATCTTTATTTTTTTCTTACCAATCCCCCAGGGGCGAATGTCTTCGTAACTCTGCTGGGGCGACCCTATGGGACAAGACAGCGGGCGAGAGGTTGGCGGGTCAGGTTTTTGATGCTGTGGCCCAGTGTCAGTTATTCTTCAGGGACCATGACGCTACTCTAACCTGGCCTACGAACCTTCGGGTGAGGGATTTGTGACATTGGTTGGTAAGGTCTGAGTTGTCGTACCGTTCGACTATTTCGATCATAAATGAATTGTTTTTAATGGTGATTACTATATATTTTCTTCTTACATGGTCGAAAAACGTGGAACCGAATTGGTAATTTGGAACCTACCCCAATGCTATTTTAATTCTTATTATTTAATATTATGAAATAATTAAATAAATGAAAATAAAATGAATAAATAAATTCTCCACTGTACTCAGACTCGTAATTTGGCCCACAGTTTTCGGAAAGTGGGAGTTAACATAGGTCATGGTAGGCTAATCACAATTTCAATTTATGTTAACATTCCCATTACTGTGGGTGTCTCAGTACTGTGACGTTACCATATATGATCTCAGCATTTGGATTCTAATTTTTACATTTGTTAACTACATCTTTTTTTATAACTTTTAAAAAATATATATTTAAATTTCTTATATAGGCTATTTTATGTTTTATAATTTCTATATATATTTTTTTATAAATTTTTTAACTCTATTTATATCTCTTATCTTATCACCTCCTCACAATCCCCCCCCCCCCCGCAGGACCTGTGTCACAGCACCCAGTGTAGCAGTCCACACCGCTTGACAGCCTACTTAGCAGGTCCAGCTTTCGAGGGAACCTACTGTGGTGCCGCCAATGTTAGTACCTAGGATCTTTTCTGAAATCCACGAACCACTTAAAAATATTTGAAAAATATCTGTATATATGATACTAAGTACAGCGAAACTCCTCAGTTATGAAGTATTGGTTCCTTCATATCTCAGGGGCACGAGATAATTTTCTATGATTAAAATAATAGAAAACTGTGGACTTTAAGGGAAAGCTAGGATGAAATTTTTGAAGTATATCGTTTTCTATAATCTGAACATAGAAAATACTTCATAACTCAGGTGCACTTCATAACTCAGGTGCACTTCATAAATAAGGTCCTTCATTACTCGAGTTCTTCATAACTCACAACTTCATAACTCAGGTGTTTCACTGTATGTCAAACTACCTGGTATCTTATATACATATACAGATTTTTCTCTTATTTTTTGAAGTGGTTTGTCAATTTCAGAAAATATCTGTTACCTACATCATATCTAGACTATGTTTAACCCTTCGTTACTAGGGGTATAATATTTAAAAAGGGGTAAATTACGAGTTATCGACCGATTTTACATTTTCGATTAAATCTTTGTATTCATTAGTTTCATTTTTCTTGATTAAAAGCGTCTTGCAAATCAACCATCAATCATTACAAATAAAATCACTATGAAGGGTTAATGCTGTAATTTTTATATTTATTTCTAAAACTTAACCAGATAATTTGATCATTTTATTTAAGATCCTAAACATTGAATTATAAGTCATATCAAGATATTAAAATTTTTACTTCAAAAGATAATAAGGTATAAATTACGATTTTAATTCCCCAAGTGGTGCAGAGATGGTTCTTGCGTGCCATGGACCCCGAGGGACAACGTGACGGTTATCCCAGGTGGTTTGGGTCTGTGGGAGGAGGGACCATGTACTTCAGCCTGTCTGGACCAGGGTACAGGGTGGAAAGAGTCCAGGAGACCCTGTAACAACCCGTCACCCCGTAACAGTGACCAGGGATGTGTTACTACCACCTACAAGACTGAGTTCTGTGACGATAGACAGGTGAGTTATGGTTAGACAGGTGAGTTATTGTGATACAGGTGAGTGATGGTTAGACAGGTGAGTTATTGTGATACAGGTGAGTTATGGTGAAACAGGTGAGTTATGGTGAAACAGGTGAGTTATTGTGATACAAGTGAGTGATGGTGAGACAGGTGAGTTATTGTGATACAGGTGAGTTATGGTGAAACAGGTGAGTTATGGTGAAACAGGTGAGTTATTGTGAGACAGGTGAGTTATTATGAGACAGGTGAGTTTTGGTGAGACAGGTGAGTTATTGTGAGACAGGTGAATTATTGTGAGGCAGGTGAGTTATTGTGAGACAGGTGAGTTATTGTGAGATAGGTGAGTTTTTGTGAGACAGGTGAGTCTTCTTTGAGTAATGGTGGAGATATCGGATGTCGTATAACTAAATATTATCATAAAATTTTTTTTGTCATAAGACAAAAAAAGAATTAGTGCCGTACCTAATCTTCTTCGTTCCCATCTTCGAAAAAATGCCAACTCATCTTACTGTTGATTAAATCTTAGCCACTACATCACCTTTAGTTCGGATGTCAACAAATTGAATTATATTTTCTGTTGAGGTGAAAACTCATTATTATTTTCAAAATATAAATATCATAAGAATCCATCATCAACACTAGTTAGGTATAACAAATTCACACATGTTCAAAAAAGTTCTCACATGTTCCAACTGGGGTACAGTCAAGAGCCCCCCATTTATGAGCCCCCCCGGTCATGAGCTCCCCCGGTCACGAGCCCCCCCGGTCATGAGCCCCCCTAGGTCATAAGCCCCCCCGGTCACGAGCCCCCCCTCCCTGTTTTTTTGATCTTTATTTATCTAGTTAAGCAAATGAAGAACTACTTAGATAGAAATAACTGAGAGTTGCTAATGTGGTTTGTTGTATCCGCTAGTTTGTTGTTCTGCACACTTCATGATTGTTTAATGACATGGCAGGGGGGTTCGGGGGGCGGCACGCCCCCCGATATACATATATTTTATGTCTAATCAGTAATGAACTACAAAAGTGTCAATAAGGATTAAATAATTTAGGTAAATAAGGATTTAAAAACAGGGGGGGCTCGTGACTGGGGGGCTCATGACCGGGGGCTCTTGACCGGGGGGGCTTATGACCTACACCCGTTCCAACTTGTTCTAACTTCTTCTAATATATTCTATCAAGTTCTAACAAGTTCTAACATGTTCTAAGGCCCCCTTCACACTTGCGTTTCTCAATGCCGCCTCAAATGCTCATGGCGAAAAGTTTAGCTACTATTGATTTTAACGGAGCCGTTCACACTTGCGCATTTTTCATCAGCATTTTTTTTAACGCAAGTGCGAGGGGTTCCGTTAAAATCAATTGAAGCTAAACTTTTTGCCATGAGCATTTTTTTAAAGGCGGCGTTGAAAATACCGTCTAACAAGTTCTATCATGTAACATTTTGTTTCCCTTTCTCTAGGTGTGTGGGGATGGGCCAAGGAGAGCCATTCAGTCTGCCATCAACGAGTTGTGCCACAAAGTGTCTGAGAGATACCATGATGCTTTGCCCAGAGGACACCAGATGGCG
>CANNZV010004381.1:0-42065 GCA_947561585.1 Caprella mutica | reverse complement strand
GTTTAAAACCATACTGAAACCATATGTTATAGATATTTGATTATAAACATAAAAAATGGTAATTGGCATGTAGTTGTAATGTGGTAAATTACACATGGTTAACATCTGTTATTGAAATGGTCATTGACATGTGGTTTCAATGTTGTAAATTACACATGGTTAACATCTGTCATTGAAATGGTATTTGACATGTGGTTTTAATGTGGTAAATTACACATGGTTAACATCTGTTATTGAAATGGTCATTGACATGTGGTTTTAATGTGGTAAATTACACATGGTTAACATCTGTTATTGAAATGGTAATTGACATGTGGTTTCAATGTGGTAAATAACACATGGTTAACATCTGTTATTGAAATGGTCATTGACATGTGGTTTCAATGTTGTAAATTACACATGGTTAACATCTGTCATTGAAATGGTATTTGACATGTGGTTTTAATGTGGTAAATTACACATGGTTAACATCTGTTATTGAAATGGTCATTGACATGTGGTTTTAATGTGGTAAATTACACATGGTTAACATCTGTTATTGAAATGGTAATTGACATGTGGTTTCAATGTGGTAAATAACACATGTTAACATCTGTTATTGAAATGGTCATTAACATGTGGTTTCAATGTGGTAAATTACACATGGTTAACATCAGTTATTGAAATGGTAAGTGACATATGGTTGTAATGTGGTAAATTACACATGGTTTACATCAGTTATTGAAATGGTAATTAACATGTGGTTGTAATGTGGTAAATTACACATGGTTAAAATCTGTTATTGAAATGGTCATTGAAATGTGGTTTTGATGTGGTAAATTACACATGGTTAACTTCTGTTATTTTAAAACTCTAAATACAATTATGTGAAAGAGGACGATCAATCTATTTATTGTATAATTATAGTAGAGCTCCACTATAGTGAACTCCTGTACATTGAACCATCCTGTTTAGTAGAACCCTGTTTAGCGAACTAACTTTTATAGTGAAAATATTTAGTTTAGTTCACCACAAATTACTTTGTTTTCTATGAATATCTATATAGTAAATTAGTTGTAATTTATGAAAGTTCTTCCAGTACAAATTTTCTTTAATGAAGTCATGTGTAGTGATCCGTTCTGATATTTAGAGTACTGAGAAAATAAATACACTGAATAATGAATATATTTGAAAAAGAAGGAAAATATTTTATGTAGTCTGCCATGATAATGCTAGTTTTCTATACAACTCTTATATCATCTACACTCTGCAGCAAAGGTGGGCAAATGCAGCACTCATTGCTATTTTGGCACTCAGAGCAGCACTCGTGCCCACCAGAGAAAGGGTACTTTATTTTCTACCAAAGAAAATTTAGAATATTTAGCCCTGACTGCTTTATAAATTACAAGGATATATAATATAAAAGTGGATGGTAAAATAATTGAAGAACAGAATATTTTTAATTACCTTGATACTTTGATAGTCAATTTTATACGTTAATAAGGTATTTTTTAGTTTATTGTTAAAGAAGTGCCGGTGTTTAAAAAAATTACTTCCGACTTTTTTTTTTATCCGACTCTCTCTTTCTTATACTGGTAAGAATTTGTGCAATTATTTTTAATTCCTTTTTTTAATAAGTTGGGATTTTATGAATAAGTTACTAAATTTTTATTACTCAAAACCACTTATTTTTTTTATTATAAAAAAGAAAAGTTTAATTATATATCATTTTTTAATTGCTTTTAATTCAAATAATAAAAATACTACAAATATTTATGTTCCAAATATGTATGATTGTACGTACCTCAATAAAATCTATCCCCGCCCTCTCATTTTAATTACTCAGTATCCCCTGCAATTTAAAAAACGGAAAGAAAATGGTAACGGCACTGTCTTTCCATATTTCGGCACTGAAAAACACAATAAGTGCCCATCCCTGCTCTAAAGTGAAGTAAATCATCTAAAGTAAATATAAATTTATTAATAATAACTTTAAAAAGCTACTTCTATCATGTCCAGGATGGCTCATTGGATATGTCGCAGACTCAAAACAACAGCAAACTACAGGGACCCCAGTTCGATTCCGGAAGCACCACTTCATTTCTTTCCCCATTTCTTTCAATTTAATTTGTATATAACAATATGTAATATTAAACTAAATAATATACAGGCAAATTAAATATACACTATATACAGTAAAGTAAGAAATGGCAATAAAATTAGTATGATCTTTTTGATTTATTGACACATGGTACTGATGTGTGTTACACATGGTACTGATATGTGTTACACATGGTATTGATATGCGAAACATATTGTATTGATATGGGTAACATATGGTATAGATATGGGTAACATATGGTACTGATATGGGTAACATATGGTAAAGATATGGGTAACATATGGTATTGATATGGGTAACATATGGTACAGATATGGGTAACATATGGTACAGATATGGGTAACATATGGTATTGATATGGGTAACATATGGTTTTGATATGGGTAACATATGGTTTTGATATGGGTAACATATGGTAGAGATATGGGTAACATATGGTTTTGATATGGGTAACATATGTAACAGATATGGGTAACATATGGTACATATATGGGTAACATATGGTACAGATATGGGTAACATATGGTACAGATATGGGTAACATATGGTACAGATATGGGTAACATATAGTACAGATATGGGTAACATATGGTACAGATATGTGTTACACATGGTACTGATAAGTGGTTTTGTTATGGTTAACATGTGTATTCCATATGTTATACATGTGGCAAAACCACATGTATAACATATCGTCCAAGGTTCCAAAAATCAACATTGTAACCACATTGTTATAATGTGGACATAACCACATGGTATACATGTGGAAATGTTTGCAGGGTTTAACTATTTATGAGTTCATAAATCTGCAAAAATAAAATAGGGATTAAGTTCAGATCTTGTTGACAACAGAATCTAGAGCTCCATTTTTTACGATATCAAGCATGCAAATCTGAATAAAAGTTATTATAGCTACACAATAGTGTAATATATTTGATTTAATTCCTACTTTCTCTCAATCAGTTATATTTTGATTTCAGATTATTTCTTACCACCCAGAAAATAGTTTCTCTTATTATTATTGGTTCAAATAGGGATGTTCTAAATAAATCTACCAACAATTAGGTAGGTCCAAAGTAGTTCTAGGTCCTTTTCGCCATGACACTTTTGCCACACAAAACTTTTGCCGGCAATATGACAATTATTTAGAAAAATAAGGTATATTCATTTTATAGTAAAAACAGTAAAGTACTTACTTACAAACTTGGGTGGGGAACCTGGACTTCCATTTGCTATATTTCATTATATTTATAATTTATCAGACTGCAAAGCATGCACAATCAGTCTCCAGATATTTAATTTTTGAGGCAATTTGTCTCCAAAGATTTTCCAATTTCTCTCCAAAATGGCCAAAAGCTCAAAATTCTCTCCACTAAATACTAATTACATGTAAACAGGGATTAATTAGAAAATTGTCGCCAGATAATTCAGGAGACTAATTTTAAGTCCTGACCAGTCGCCAGATAAACTTCACAGCTTCATACATCTTTTGCAGACTGGATAATTTATAGCATTTTATATTTTTCGGGCACTAGTGACATACCATGATCCCATGAGGCCTGAAAGAGTCGTGCAGCAAAAAAAATTTGGGCAAAAGGACTGGTCACCATCCAAAAGGTCCAGGTGACCGAAGGGAGATTCAGAAGCAGAGAATCTCCCTTAATGACCACATAGCCAAATTAATGATAACCCAATTTGCATAATGTGTCTCCTGACTCCAGAGATTATAATTTGAGAGAGAGTTACTCTTAGACTCTAAGCAGCAGATTCAAAATCTCCCTCAGCTAAATTAATGGTAACATAGGAATTAATACAAAATCTCTCCCTTGGTAACATAGGTATTAATCCGAAATCACCCTCAGCTAAATTTATTAATTAATGGTAACATAGGAATTAATTCAAGATCAGTTAAATCATCCCCAGAGATCTTAATTTTCTAAAATTTGGCTCAGATTTGTTCCATATTCTGCAAACTGGACTGGATGGTATCATGCCGCCACTCTGCATTATGAGTTTCTACTCCCCCTCCCGCAGAGTCAGAGATTTAAATTTGAGAGACAGTAACTCTCTGACTCACAAGTCTGAAGTCTCACAGTAGCAGATTCAGAAATTTATGGTTACATAGGAATTAATTCAAAATCTCCCGCATCTAAATTAATGGCTACATAGAAATTAATTCAAGATCTCCCGCAGAGATATACAATTTCTAAAGTTGAGCTCAGATTTGTGGCAGAGTCTTGGAAAATGTTCCATATTCTGCAGTCTGATTAATAATAATTATGGTAACATAGGAATTTATTCAATGTCCCCCTTATCTAATTTAATGGTAACATAGGAATTAAATCAAGATCTCCCTCAGAGATCTAAAATTTTTAAAGTTAGGCTCAGATTTATGTCAAGATAGTCTTGGAAAATATTTCAAATTGGAATCTATAGCCTAGCTGCCTAGGCAGTGCTGAAGGCTACAAAATTATCACTCAAAATTATCACTCAATCCTAATAAAAAAACTAACTAGAGAACTTAGTTAACAAAACAACTCAAGAAGAAATGATTAAATCCTAACAAAGATCATTATCATACGATAATAACTTCCGAGTCTCTGATTTGCCTCCGGTGCTGGGCAATTTGTTCAGTTAAAAACCACATTTATATATATTATAATGAATAAATTCACATAATTGTGATGGCAAATAATCTGGAACATTCCTTAATCTACATCATGAAAAGCACAAGGGGAAAAAACCATCATTATGAGTGCAATGGCATAAAAGCCGAAGAAAATATGTTGCGCGCCATCTCTATCCATTTATTTTAGCGACAGTAATTAGATATCATAGGACCACTTTGGACAGCTGATTGAACTATAAACGCCATGATGAGCTGGCCTGATTAACTATAGACGGCCATGGTGAGATGCGATCGATTCCTGCTCCTAACCGCTGATGTGCGATTAGTGTATGCAGAGGCGTCGAAGAGAAATTGTGATCAATCGCTATGGATATTGAGCATAAGATTTTGATATGAAATAAATGAATTATATATGCTCATTAGATATTCGTTCACTACATAATTTTTCTTTACCTCTCTGTATGCTTGAGTCAGTTTTATATTTTATTTCGGTATATATTTCTCAATGAAAAAAGCATTGAGACAAATTTAATTTTATTACGTTAAAGAGTAATTTTTTTATTAGAATGTCTCACTGAAATTAACTAGATTCACTCCTAAAATGTATCTAGATACACTCGATCATTAATAAGAATTATTAAGATACAAATACAATGTTCTCTAATTTATTTATAAATAAATTTCTATTCACAACCGTATGCTATAGTTTAAAATTTAATATCATAAAGAGTTCCTAGTGGTCAGTGGAGAAGAATTACACAAATATGAAAAATAATCAAACGCTATAATAAAATACTCTTTTTATCAATAATTTAACAACAAAATAGTATGATAATAAATCTATTCAATTCATTAACTAAATTACATTCTATAAATGCTACAGATTAATAATTCTAAATCGTTGCTACATTAATTGCATTTAGATACATTAATTAATTAGTTTTTTAATCAGTTAAAAATTTAGGAGATTTAATCATTAGAAATTGAAAACATGAATGATCAAATGTAAATAATTTGAGTGGTGATAAAGGGTTAATATATAAACTAGGTACCAGTCATGATAATTCTATTTAGAAATGGATAAAATTTGACCACGGAACAGAACAGTTTTGCTAAATCAACTGCTTGCGGTGTGTAGAGCACACTGCTCAACTGCCAGCCTGCCTGCTCAATTGTTTTGGTGTGCAGGCACACGACACATGCGCGTGTACCCGCGCTGGCTTATGAAACAATACTGATGTCATAACGAAACGGCTAGGTGATAGGTCTCGGTAGCGTTGCCCACTGAGTATATATAGGTATGGAGGTATCATGCCTTGCAAGGAAAAGTGATGCCAAAAAGTGGCGCCATGGGCGTGTCTTCCCCCAATGCACCCCTGCCACACGGTGCAATGGGGTGGTATGCCCCTCCTCCAATGCTCAGTACTAGTCGAGTAAGAGTCGAGGAAGGCTATGCTGTTCTGTACTGTTAGTACCTATCACAATTTTGATTGCAAATTATTTACTAATTGTGATGATATAAACATATTGTTTACTAATTGTCGCACTTGGTGAGATTTATCAATAACATTATTTTTTATAGTTTGCTTCTCATTCATTTTTATTATATTTATATTAAAAGGTAAATCAAAAAGGTTAAACTATCTTAATTGTTTTAATCACAACTCATTTTTAACACTACTTTCTGGTTTAGAGAATAATGCTAATGTAGGCTTGCGTACTTCATTTACATATCTTCTTATTTTCCTTTTAGAGTTTTTGATAGGTACGAATTTAGGTTTCATTTACTTAACATCAACTCTTTATTTTTCTCTTCCATCTGTCGGTTCCATATTTCCAAACCAACATTCTTTAACTGCTTTTCTTCGGTTCTAGGTCAATTCGCCGAAAACACATTCGCCGAAAACACATTTGCCGCACGATACATTCGCCGAAAAAATGGCAATTTATAGCAGACTAAGGTTTACTCCAAAAATTTAAGTTTATTGAAAATCCTGTGTTAAATGAATATTTAAAATTGATCAAATTTTCTATTAACTATAAGTTAAACGGTATTTAATTGTCTGGTTTTAATGCCATATAAATCCTTGTTCTTAGTCCCATTATAAAAGTTTCTAAATAAATTTAGTAGTATTTTTAAAAGGAGTTGAAGAACAAATTTTATTTTGACTTCCTTTTTGTACTCAAACGCATTTCTCCATATTGTCAATATTTTATAAAAGTAATAGTTATATGAATATTCTTAAAACCTACTAATAAATATTTACATTCAATAGTTGTTGAAATGTACGAATTCAAAGTTGGGTAGACTTTTTTGTGGGTTACCCTGTATAGTGAAAGCTTCACGAGTGACTCACAGTAGCAGACTGATTCTACAATGTATATAGAAAGATAAAAATAAAGTGAGACCAACACAAAAGAATTTTTTTCTTTTGTAACTGATAATTGTCCACA
Organism: Caprella mutica; assembly: GCA_947561585.1. Taxonomy (NCBI): domain Eukaryota; kingdom Metazoa; phylum Arthropoda; class Malacostraca; order Amphipoda; family Caprellidae; genus Caprella; species Caprella mutica. Next base: position 34,881 of record CANNZV010004381.1, on the reverse strand, counting down.
GAAAATAAGATTTACATATAATTAATAAACTGTCACAAATAATGCAGCAATAACATTATATATGAGTTAATTAATTAAGTTTGACGTAAATACCATTATGTTTAACCAATAATTATGTAGAATATTGTAAAATAATTCATATATTTATGTGTAAGTTCATCTATATGTAATTTCATCTGGACTTATGAGATAAATTTGTTAACCTATTAAAATAATCAAATTTTTTCGGCGAAAGTGTCGTGCGGCGAATGTGTATGATGAATTTGTTCACGGAGCCACTTTCCTTTCTGACTGCCTCTTCGAGTCCCTTGTATTTAAACTTCCTTTTGATGTTAGCGATATAGTTTTGGGTTCCAAACAGACTTCAATTCTTTGAGTCATACCATTTGAAAATAAAAAAGTTCCAAGTTGCATAGGTGGTTTTATCATCATATTATTAAACTCAATAGTACTGAATTTAAATGAAAATAACATGCTGCATTATAAGGTGGGATATATTTAATCCCACCATTCAACTTGTGTTCATGAATGATATTTTTATGGTGGTTTACATATTATCCCACCGTGTAACAAAATTAGTAAGTTAAACCCCTTACATATATTTTAGCGGGTACACGGAAAACTGCCAGGCGGAAAACTGCCAGTCACTTATTGGCAATTTAATCAGTTTAGTAAATGATAACATTTAATTTATAAAAAAAGCCGTTCGCCTTATTCATTTTTACAAAATAAAAATAATAGTTAAATGTAAACAAATTGATTAGAAAAATATATAAAATACATAATTTGATTAATATTGCAGAAATTAGTCAATTACAATGTAGAAATTAAAAATATAACCTTTCTTAGAAAATACTAAGAGAAGAAACGAAGGAATAATTGTATTAGAGACAGAGTACAATTTCATTGTTTACACAACGCGTCTTTACACATTATCAGTTCATAACAGGTTTAGTGTCTAATTATTTCTTTTTGTGTTTATAATTTGAGAATTGAACAAGTCTTCAACCCTGCAAACCATTCCCTATTGCATACACATATTTACCATGTGGTTATGCCATTTTAAAACCATATCATAAAAAAACATATCAAATAAAGATTGCATACACTACATAATATCCACATTTAAATTACCATACTTATAACAGGTGTTTACCAAGTGTTAACTACCACATTCATAGTAACATGTTAAATACCATACTTATAACATATGGTAACCACATATGATTTACCATATTACCACGTAAAACAACATGTAATAAATATGGTATCCATTTCCAAAAATATGCATGGTATCAATGCATGTATAATGCATTTAAATGTGTAAGTGCCACATGGTATAATAGACGACATGGAATTGTTTGTAGGGAAGCTTAATACTCACTTGTACTCACAATAACAAAAACTTTGATCGATGATCGTGAAATATTTAGAATTTGCAACCCAACATCAATGATTATTAAACTGCTATTACTTACCTAATTCTCTGACAATTTCACTCGATCGAATTGGATTGCATATTAATTAATAATACTTTTTACATATAAATGAAAATTGTTAAAATGAATGGGTTGTGTTAATGACATGGAAAATAAAAATGTAATAACTACTTAGCATACATATAAGTTGATTCAACATTCACTTAATTTATTGTATAATTTAAAATTATATTATTGTTAGAATATCCAATTATCTAATATTCACAAATCATTACACAGAGTTTAAAGTTTGCTTCGGAACCAAAGGCTATATTGCTGACGTCAATAGGAAATTAAAAACAAGGGACTATAAACGTAACTGAAAATGTTTTTGAAATTTACGTAACTTTGAAAATAAGTTAATAATAGTAATTAACATATTAACATATTTCAGTAATAATCATTCTCATATTTTGACACCTTTCAAATAATTATAAGACATGTTTCTGATCGGTGGGAGCTAGAAACAAAGAAACTATAGAAAAACAAATTCAAATTTCAAAGTTACTGAGTAAAGTGTTCTTTGTAAGAATTTTTTTAACATAGAAATAAGATAAATACTACTTCAGTTTCTAATCCTGAATCTAGCAGAAAACTTGTTTTTACAAATAAAAAATATTAATTAACCCAATGAAAATTCTTAAATAGTAAAATGCAAAATCACACTCACTGAAAATTTTAACCTCTAATTAAAGCTTGTATTTGTACTATTCTTTGTATTTTGAAATGTTTGAAAAGAAAGTTTGGCATCTATAGATTTTCCACTTCTTGTCAACCATTTGATTGTATAAGGAGCTAAATGGGTAAAATATGATTTAAAAAAGAAATGAATTTAGTATACTTCAACTTTTAATTCTGAATCTACCGTCAATGTTAATTTTTATTCTTCTTTATGCACAATTTCGGACTATACGATTAATATTATTGGTACTTAATTTTTAGGTTAAGATAATAATATACTTCACATCAAATTAATTCCATGAAAGTTTAAGTTTACAAGTGCATTACAATTCACCCAATAAAAAATGATAATATGTGCATGGCAGTTGTCCGCATGACAGTTGGTAGCATGGCAGTTGTCCACTATTGTAGTTGTCCGCATGGCAGTTGTCTGTATGGCAGTTGTCCATACACCCCCTCTCCCATTGCTCTGGGTTCACTTTTTTGTAGGAAATTGTGCCTGTTTTATTATAAATATATGTTTGGGGGACGGTGATTCCTAATTAAACATTTAAAATAGAAACCACACGACCTCCCAACTGTTCAAAACAATCAAGATGTTTATATTCATTTACTGATGCGAATTAACAAACTCTAAATTAGTGTGTATATATTATTCGAAATTTATGTTGCTAAATCAATTTAATATCATTGTAATACTTCCAACAAATACTTTTAATTATTATGATTAAATGTACATTTGCTAATAACTGTTGCGTCAAAAACTTGTGTGACGTCAGTTATGATATAATAAAATTCCAAGTAGATGCAATTCTTTTTTGTATTTACCCATCAGTAAAGATTTGTATGTCTTTCATTCGTTAGTTATTTTTCCTTCTTAAATTGATACAGAAATATGATTTCAATATTTAAATAAGAGTACAGTTCGTCTGTGCGAAGCATTTGATAACTAGATAAATGGAACTGGTCGACCGAAATCCTTTGCCGCCAATTATAAATGACTTCGACCATTTAGTAGTCCTAGAATTGTAAATTACCTTGACCATGACACTTGTCCTACCAAAATCTATGGTCAGGGCTGTTTGAGTTTGGTCAGTGATCTGGGAATTTCACGGTTAGGGATTTTATATTTTGCATAAGATCGGTGTTTTGAATAAAAATAAATATTTAACTTTCCATATATTTTCTCTTCTTATTTTCACGGGAACATAATATTGCAACATTTATGGACTGAGTTAATTCCTTTAGCTAAATTTCATGTCAGTGATATTAACCTGAGTGGTTTACCTCCCCCATGAACATTAATAAGTGGATTAGTTATCAGATATCCCCCTCCCATTGTTCTGGGGTCACTTCCATAATTATAGGAAATTGTGCCTGTTTCATTATAAGTTAATAATACGAAAAATAATACAAGACTGTTTAAACGTAGTTAAAAGTATCTTGCAAAACCTTCCGACTATTCAATGCAGTCAAGCTGTTTATAGTCATTCACTGATTCGAATTAACAAACTTAAAACTAGTGATGTGTGAATGTTAATATATATGTATTTTTATGTGGGTAAATCAATTTAATGTCATCCGAATACTTTCATTAAGCACTTTTACATTTATGATAAAACGTATAATTTTGACAATAACAATTGCTTCAAAAGCTTATGTGAAGTCATTTAAGATGTTGTTAAACCTTAAATATATAAAGTTCCTTTTTATAATATACGATCAGTAAAAAGTTATATGAGTCTTAACCGTTACAGTTATTTATCTTCATTTAAATATTTTCGCAAATGACAAATCTAAACTATGATAAAAACAAATTGTCTGTATGTCCGATGTCTTCGATAATTATATAAGAAAAACGAATATTTTGTTGCACTTTCTTGGCTATGAGACACACTAATATAATAATTTAAAAAATTATTGTAGATTGACTTTTGAGTGTAAAATCAGTGTATATAAACTTGCTAGTGAACTGTCCGTCAACATTGACGAAGAATAGCTCAGCAAGAATTTATTAGTGAAATAAAATGAAAAAAGAAATGTATTCCATCCAATTCATGTTAATATTATATAACATTTCACATAATTATATCCATTTAAAATGGGTAAATTACAGTTCTTTCTTTCATATTTGAGGAAGCTATCTAGAATTATTTTTAGATTTGTTATTTTCGATTTATGTTTTCGGGTATTTTCCCCCGACTATTAACCTATTTTCAGTGTTATCCGGATATCTGTTATCAGCCTGTATCAACTATTTTGGTCATGGAATTGTATCTTATTTGCTAAAATGTGACATTTCCCTTGCAACCAACTGACAAATACACACTGTGTATTAGTATACAGGGTGAAAATAAGTAATTGCAGTTGAATTTAAGGAAAAATGTTTAATGAGTTACCTTGGGTCCCAAACTGTTATAATTTGGGCTATTAATGTCCAATTGTTTCACTACTTCAGTTTTAGAGGATAGCTCTAGGGTTGTTCTCTTCACCTATGTGTTCTTTGATATTTGGTAAGTTTAAGGCTTCATTTAACTCTTCCATCGGTGAGTGCAATCTCGGTGATTGTGTCAGTGTCCATCACATTCCTTGGTAAGTGACTGTATTCACTGATTTGATTTTCTGCATCAATCAGAATTTTTGCCCAAATCATTTAAATGAATTAGAACAATGCCATATTCCTTTCAGACTGCTTCTTCAAAGACTCTTGTACTTAATTTCCTTTTGATGTCAGTGATATTATCCTGAGTGGTTAACCTCCCCCATGAACAATAATAAGTGGATTAGTTACCTGATACCCCTCTCCCATTGTTCTGGGGTCACTTCCTTGTGGGAAATTGTTCATGTTTTATTACTTTATATTTAGGGAAGGTCTTGCAACACACTTAAAACGATATTAAAAGTGAAATCACTAGACCTTCCTAGTGTTCAATGCAGTCTAATTGTTTTACAGTCATTGACTGATTCGAATTAACAAAATCTAAAACTTGTGTAAATCATTAGAAAATAGGAATTTTTGTAGGTAAATCAATAAGACTTTCCTCTATACTTTCAACTAGCACTTTTAAATAATTTGATGAAATGTGAATCTTTGACAATAAAATTTGCTTCAAAGACTTGTATGACGTAATTTATGACATTATTAAGCTCTAAATTCAAAAAGCTCCGTTTGTATTCTCCTATCAGTGAAAAGTGATATCTTTTTTTGTCGTTAAAATTATTTAACCTTATTTAAATACTACGCAAAAATGAAATCAATACTATTATAAGAAAACAATATGTCTGTCTGTCCGAAGCGTCCATTACATATAAAAAATCATCTAATTATTTGTGACCATGTAGTTACGTACTTGCATTCGATATAGTGGATTCCGGGGAGAAATATTTTAGCCAAAAAGCTCCTTTGTTTGTAACTTTTAGTAAGAATAAAAGAAAAAATTGTTGATGGATATTAGAGTTTGTTAATTCGCATCAGTCAATGTCTATAAACATCTTTACTGCAATGAACAGTCGGAATGTCTTGTGGTATCACTTTTAATTAACGTTTAAAGATACCTGCAAAAGATTCACAATTATAAACTAATCATAAAACAGGCACATTATCCTGCATGGAAGTGACCCCAGAACAATGGGAGAAGGATATCTGATAACTAACCCACTAGTTATTGTTCATGGGGAGGTTAACCACTCAGGTTAATATCACTGACATCAAAATGAAATTAAAAGCAAGAGTCTTCGAAGAAGCAGTCTGTAAGGAAAGTGGCATTGTTATAAGTAGGGTTGCGACAATATGCTCTTAAAATTATAAATCTTATGAATATCATAGACGAAAGTTAATGAAATGGTATCAAATACTAAATACCGCTTGTTTAGAACGATTCAATAGTGTTTAATTCACTCCGTCTATAATATTTTTGGGATTTATGACTTTAAGAGCATATTGTCAAAACCCTAGTTATAAGTCATCTATCACAATTTGGAAAGAATGCTCAAGGATGCAGAAAATTTACTTCATGACTGCAGTCACTTACCAAGGAATGTGACGAAAAGAGACACAAGCACAAATGGCTGCACTCACATAAGGAAGAGGAAAATGAGCAGGTGAAAGTGTATGAAACTAAATTAACTCATTTAACTAATCAATTGGTACGTAAAGAAACTGTTCTTTATTATTTTATCATTTAACATATAGTTTAATTTCATGACCCAAATAATTAGTAAATGGTAGGAACAACTGGATAACTGAAAAAATAAATAACAAGAAATCTTGATAATTGATATCAGTGAAAAAATCAGGAAGAGACGAATCTGGAAATAATTGAATTCGGGAAAATAAATATGGAAAAAAATTCAGATTAACAAATCCATAAAAAAATCCAGATAAGATCGAATTGGGGGAAAAATATCCCAAAAAATAAATCAGAATACATTCCATGCAGATAACAATAAATTGAAAGCAAAGCATAAGAGATGCCTGGATTACAGAATATCGGGATGAAAGGAAATCGGTACTGATTAGGGAAAAAACAAATCCGACCAAAAAATATACATATCTGACAACAATAATGAAATATCCAATGCTTCTGTCTTTTTTCGTCATATTCCTTGATTCCAAGTTATACGCATGGCAGTTTGTCGCATGGCAGTTGTCCTCTATGGCAGTTGTCCGCATGGCAGTTTGTCGCATGGCAGTTGTCCGCATGGCAGTTGTCCTCTATGGCAGTTGTCCGCATGGCAGTTGTCTGCATGGCAGTTGTCCTAGAGCCGGGAGAGGGATATCTATTAACTAATCCACTTAATATTGTTCATGGGGAGTTAACCATTCAGGTTAATATCACTGAGGTCAAAAGGAAATTAAGTATATTTGTCGGAAAGGCTCTTGGGTACAGAAAAGCTACTTCATGAATGCTGTTACTAATCAAGGAATTCGACGAAAAAAGACAGAAGCATTGGGGCTCTAAGACAACTGCCATGCAGACAACTGCCATGCGGACAACTGCCGTAGAGGACAACTGCCATGCGGACAACTGCCATGCGACAAACTGCCATGCAGACAACTGCCATAGAGGACAACTGCCATGCGACAAACTGCCATGCGGACAACTGCCATGCGGATAACTGCCATGCGGACAACTGCCATAGAGGACAACTGCCATGCGGACAACTGCCATGCGACAAACTGCCATGCGAACAACTGCTATAGAGGACAACTGCCATGCGGACAACTGCCATGCGGATAACTGCCTTGCGGACAACTGCCATGCAGACAACTGCCATGCGGATAACTGCCTTGCGGATAACTGCCATAGAGGACAACTCTATTATTATTTTATCCTAAAATTTTAGTATAAAAATGTTAATTTTATAGTAAGAAATTGTGAATAAAGAAGCATTGAAATTAATACTGAAGTAATACTAGATATCATTCTTTGTCACAATCATTTTCTTTCACATTTAACCCTATATATACTCAAATGGTTGACAAAAAGATTGAAATCTATAGATACAAAACTTTTTTTCAAACATTTCAGAATACAAAGAATAGTACAATCATAAGCTTTACAGGTTAAAATTTTCAGTGAGTGTGGTTTTGCATCTTATTATTTTAGAGTTGCTTTCACACAACACTGGGCATATATGAGTTAACTAAAATGTTGATTTGTTATTAGTATAATAACAAATTTAATAAAACATATTTAAGCAATAATTATTCTCATATTTTGACACTTTTCAAATATTTATAAGACATGTTTCTGATCGGTGGGAGCTAGAAACAAAGAGACTATAGAAAAACAAATTCAAATTTCAAAGTTACTGAGTAAAGAGTTCTTTGTAAGAATTTTTTTAACATAGAAATATGATGAATACTACTTCAGTTTCTAATCCTGAATCTAGCAGAAAAGTTTTTTTCACAAATAAAAAATATTAATTAACCCAATGAAAATTCTTAAATAGTAAAATGCAAAATCACATTCGCTGGAAATTTTAACCTGTAAAGCTTGTGTTTGTACTATTCTTTGTATTTTGAAATGTTTGAAAAGAAAGTTTGGCATCTATAGATTTTCCACTTCTTGTCAACCATTTGATTGTTTAAGGAGCTAAAAAGGTTAAATATGATTTAAAAAAGAAATGAATTTAGAATACTTCAACTTTAAATTCTGAATCTACCGTCAATATTAATTTTTGTTCTTATAATAAGTAATTGCAATCGAATTTAAGGAAAAATGTTTAATGACTTACCTTGGGTCCCATACTGTTACAATTTGGGCTATTGAGGTCCAATTGTTTCACTACTTCAGTTTTAGAGGATAGCTCTAGGGTTGTTCTCTTCACCTATGTGTTCTTTGATATTTGGTATGTTTAAGGCTTCATTTAACTCTTCCATCGGTGAGTGCAATCTCGGTGATTGTGTCAGTGTCCATCACATTCCTTGGTAAGTGACTGTATTCACTGAATTGATTTTCTGCATCAATCAGAATTTTTGCCCAAATCATATAAATGACTAATAACAATGCAACATTCCTTTCAGACTGCTTCTTCAAAGACTCTAGTACTTAATTTATTTTCTTTTGATGTCAGTGTTATTATCCTGAGTGGTTAACCTCCCCCATGAACAATAATAAGTGGGTTAGTTACCTGATATCCCTCTCCCATTGTTCTGGGGTCACTTCCTTGTGGGAAATTGATCATGTTTTATTACTTTATATTTAGGGAAGGTCTTGCAACACACTTAAAACGATATTAAAAGTGATATCACGAGACCTTCCTAGTGTTCAATGCAGTCTAATTGTTTTACAGTCATTGACTGATGCGAATTAACCAAATCTAAAACTTGTGTAAATCAATAGAAAATAGGAATTTTTGTAGGTAAATCAATACGACGTTTTTCTAATACTTTCAACTAGCACTTTTGAATAATTAGATGAAATGTGAATCTTTGACAATAAAATTTGCTTCAAAGACTTGTATGACGTAATTTATGACATTATTAAACTCTGAATTCAAAAAGCTCCGTTTGTATTCTCTTATCAGTTAAAAGTGATATGTTTTTTAGTCGTTAAAATTATTTAACCTTATTTAAATACTACGCAAAAATGATACCGAAGCGTTCATTACATATAAAAGAATTATATAATTATTTGTGACCATGTACGTTGGTACTTGCATTCGATATGGTGGATTCCGGGGAGAAATATTTTAACCATAAAGCTCCCTAGTTTGTAACTCTTAGTATGAATCATAAAAAAGATTATTGAGGGACATTTATAGAAATAGAAAACTGTGATAAAAAGAAAACAACTAAACAATTGAAAGTTTGTGTATTCAGTATGAATGAAAACAAAAAATGCAGTTTAGTAGTATCATCAAGTAGCCACTTTAAAACAGAATAATGCATGATGCATTTTTGTAACAGGAATTTCCGACACTATTTTAATTTATTGTTGTATAATATATATGGCAATAGGGTTTTGCTTTTATAGTAGGGTCGGGAGGGGCGAATCTTGCGCACTAAAAACTTTTGGGTTTTGCAACTTAGTTTTTGCAGATAGACGAATAATATTTGATATGAAGAACCACAATAAGGCCTTTTATACACCATCAAAAGGACAAAAAATTAGCATTTGTATAATCTGAGTTATTGACGAAAGTAGTGCGCAGTTGAAATTGTCCTTGATGGGGCGATTCTTGCGCGCGAGAGGGGCGAATATCTGCGCACCCATTAATTCCTTTCCATAGTGAAAAATAGCACTATTGAGTGTCTATATACTAACTATAAAAATAATTCTAATGTGTTTAAAAGCATAAACAATCATATGATTCAAATTCAAAACTTGAAACAAACTTTTTTCAACCTGTTTACGTAAAGTTTGTAGAATGTAGGTGTGACGTCATGAATGTTGCTTTCTATTCAGGATTAATTTGTGCTTGTAATATTAGTTTATCTGAAGTATGACACTATTATATTTACTTATTATGTAACTATAAATATAATAAATAACTAGATGACTGGCACTCATAGAGCGCATACTTTTGCCACCACTTATAAATGACCTTGACCTTTAACTTGTTCACTCCCAAAATATAAACAAATGATTCCTGAATATTGAAGCATCGTCCCGCCCAATTTCAGACAATTTGGTTGAATTCTTTTGGGTTATAAATGACCTTGACCTTCATTTTTACCTGATTGCTCCCAAAATCTAATAAATTGGTGCCTGCCTGGATAATTACCAACCGTCGACCAAATTTCAGTTACTTTGATTGAATACATTTTGCGTTATAAATCAACTTGACCTTTAACCTGACCGCTTCCAAAGACTTACCAAACCGTTCCTAGATATTGACCAATTGTCCCATCAAATTTCAGACAAATTGATTGAAAACTTTTTGAATTATTGAGTTATAAATGACCTTGAGCTTTGACCGGATAGCTCCCAAAATTTTACCAGATGGTTCCTGGAGATTAGTCTATCGATCGTCTTACCAAATTCAAAGTAATTTGATCGAAGACTTTTTGAGTTATGTGAGCAACAAGATGATAAACAAAAATATTTCTCCCAAAAGATAACCTTACGCAATCTATGAAAGTAATAATTCTTTTTAGATGTCAAATATAGCATATATAACCAATTTAGCATACAAATCTAAAACGTTATTTAAAATACTGTTACTGTCACTTTATGTCTCTGAAATTACAATAATAAGAATATAGAAGCAAATGGGTTTTTCGTACATCTATTAGGTTACGTGGAATATTCACTTGCCATTGTAAGGTCGGGGAGAAACCCAGGCCAAGAGAGGGTCCATATGTACTGAATCTCCTAGACCTAAAGGTTAGTCGTTGAACTCTAGCTTCCAGTCTTTCAATTATTTCAAGAAAGGTAAAAATGTATCAGAATTTGAGAGTATAATGATACTATGAAGGTAGTAAATTTTCATCCAGAGTTCTGCCCCTAGTCTTGTAACAGGTAGAACATTCCACAACAATATTATGAGGTCATGTTTCTGGGCGAAGACCAGATCGTCGGCAAGTATTATTGTTTACTGTTTTAGGACCAAAGGTATTTCTGTTTTAGGACCAAATGTTCCCAGGATAGAAGAAGAAGTTTCAATCGGGTTATTAAAAATAGCTTTTGACATTCTCTTTCAAAGAGGAAGAGTTCTTTGGTCTGTCTACAAGAAGGTAGGTTTACCCACCTAATTCCTTTGGTGTTTTTCAAAGACCAACGGTTCAGTTTCTGCGCCAGAAGATCTCTGCTACGTCCATTTCTATGAAATCATCAGTTTCATTGTCAATAGTACCAACGTGAGCCTTAATAGTTATTCACAGAAGTGGATTATTGTGGTTATTCACAGGTGCTCCAGTGACCACAGAACGTCCACACTATGATTTACCCGTGTGGCTCCTCGTCCTCAAACAAGGAACGGCCTTTTAGGCCACTATGCTGTTTCAATAGATTTCATTCAGAAATCTATTGGGTTGAAATATGGCGCTGAAGACGCCAAATTTCTTTGCGACAGAATCTTGGCAATTGATCACCACTCATGTGTCTTGTTTAAGTAGTAAAAAACTTCACCATCTTGTTGGAAGATAAATGATTGATTTTTGAAGTGTTTTTTTTCATCAATCCAATAGCTGGAACCACAATACTGTTTAAAGATGATTGATCTTAGGCCGTTCTCCACGAAAATCAGAGGAGACTCCCAAGTTTCCGAGATAGGGGAAATCTTGGATATCTTCTGATCATGAATATTGAATTGAGTTGGCTTCAATAATGAAGAGTTTCTCGTTAAAAAAATCTATTTCATACCTTGTCGTGTCCACTTTAAGCTCTCTGAGAAGGACCTTCGTTCTCTCAGGTCTCTTTTGCTTTTTAAGAAGTGTGAGGACTTAGTGTTCTCTCATTTTGTAGGAGGACAACTGAAGATTCTTCGTGATGATGGTTCTAATTGAAGTCTGTATCACATTCATGTATTTAGCTATATTTTGAATTTTTTCAAGTATTTCTTCGAATCTTCAACATTGCACAAACATTCTTAGCCATTTTCTTTATTCGAACAAGAACTCCCACTTCTACACTTCTAGGAAAATCCTCAGAAGTGACAAGGTCAACGAAGCTACTATTCATAACATGGTGCAATGTCGATTTGCAACTTTTAAAAGCATAATGATATCAGAATTGGGTTTCCCTGTACGATGGTTTAACCCTGTCATTTTAGACCTGATATTTTCGATTTTATTAAAAAGAACCGAATAATAAGATTATATAACTACACTTAATAAAAAAGCAAATGATAAACATGTATAGTGATGTTTGATATGTTTAACTATAAATTTCACAGAAAAGACTAATTAATGACTTTAAATTCACCCTGATTTACAATTTCATATTTCGAGTTGAAAGTGAAGAAATACAGATATATAGAGAGTAATATTAGGCATTAAAAACTGTTTCAAGGCCTAAAAATAAATTTCTATAGTGCGCAATATTCGCCCCGCCATGCTAAATATGGTGGGGCGAATAGTTGCGCACTGAAAAACTCCGCTAAATAAAAAATTAGAAAGTCTAGAAACTTGTAATTTTAACTGAGGCAACTTAAGTCAATGGTCATCATGCACTTAAAACTTCAGGTTATTATCTGGAATTGAATTTTTTTTATGACAAATTTATTTTTTAGGGTAATTCGGTAAAATGAATTTTCGACTAGGTACTTTTCATATGGTCTTAAATGTGATTTATTTCAACTATGAATAAATGCCTGTAAGCTGTTTTAATTTTATACAGAGTTACTACATATTTGAGCCGGTCCATGACTATTTTTGTTATTGGGCTAGCACATTCATAGACCTTTAAACATGTGGTGCGCAAGATTCGCCCCGTGTGCTGCTGCGCGAGATTCGCCCCTCCCGACCCTACAGCCTACAGGGTGTGTAATAATGTTGGGACCTAAAATAATCTTCAGTAACTTTTGTGATAATAGATGGATTTGAATAAACTAAACGACAATCGAATCTTGAAAACATCGCGTTTTACATAATTGAACAGTATCGATGATACGGGTTTGGGATAAAAGTCCAGCGGCATAAGATAATCGTATGCTTCTCTACACTGTCAATAAAATGTCTTGGACAAGAGAACAGCTCGTCTTTGTTACCACTGCCTACTTCACTCATGGAAAAAGTATTGTTAAAGCACAGAGAGATTTTGAAATGAAGTACCGATTGAGGATGTCTCTATCGATAAAAGTGATAAAGCGATATGTGAACAACTTCTCTGAAACCGGCAATCTGGACAAGAAAAAATCAAAGGGAAGACATGCAAGCGCCACGCGTGAAAATAATGTTGCAATAGTAAAGCAGATTGCCGAAGAAAGCCCACAAATCATTCTCAGGTTTTGTCTCAACAGCTGGATATAAGCTTTAAATCAGCACACACAATACTGATAAATAAAATATCAATGCATCCATACAAAATTCTAATTAGTCAGAAGTTACACGACGGTGAAATCGCACGTCTCGTTGCGTTCTGCGATTGGCTTTTACAGAAGAACGCAGAAAACTTAAACTTTAATCAGAATTTGATCATGTCAGATCGAGCTCATTTCGGACTAAATGAATGTGAAAATAAACAGAACGTCCGTTTTTGAGGAACTGAAAACCCGAAGGTGATCAGGGAAATGTCGCTCCATTCAGAAAGAGTCACAGTGTGGTGTGGAATGAAGGAGTATAAGATTATCGGCCCCTATTTCTTTGAGGATAGAAGTGGCCAAACAGCTACAGTGAATGGGCAGCGATATAACGACATGATCACAGGCTTTTTGATTCCAAAAGTGAATGAAATGAATGAGACTAATCTCTACTTTCAACAAGACGGCGCCACCCGTCACACCACTGTTGCAACCCGATTATTGCAAAATTAATTAACAACTAATTATTAAAAATCCGTTACAACTACCAAATACAACGCAATTAAATTCAAAGGTATTTTCAAACTTATGGCAACACTCTAGTTTCCTTCTAGAAACATACGCGCTAAATACAATTTAGGCCTACACTTTGTTTAGTTTCCGCCCACCGATCGTAAGGAGATTTTTTACCGGTTAAATGACATTAACGAGTCTGATACAACAGAGTGAAGAGTGCCGATTCAGTGCTAGTGATTGTGAACTAAAATTAGATTATAAACTCTCACGAACTATTAATATTAATACCTTTATTGCAGACATAAGACCTCCCAATTTATATACAACTTACTATTTACAAAGAAATAAACACTTTGTTTCTCAAGAACAGTCAATAACAACAGCCTAGGATTAACTCCAAAACAATTCCCTAAATCTGCTAGCTAAAGAAACATTGGGTAAATATATAGCTAATAATTATTATCTCAAAGTTATTTGTATAATATTATTCTTAATAATGCCATATGTATTATACTGAATTGCCATATTAGCTAGTGCCATAAATATACTGATATTTATATGATTTATTAGCTATTTAGCTCCAATTAACATTATTAGCATAATTTACTATAATAACAAACTATTAATAGTATTAGTGACCTTATTTACAATCAGAATTACCTAACTTCCCATTTTGGAAAAGTCAGTACCTACACAGCCCAGACTTTTCTTACATCCTGTTCCCAGGTTTGAAAACATGACCAACCGCCAACATTTGACCAAACTGCATAAGTTGGGATAATTTTTGACAGTATTAAAAATGTGTAACATTTGTTAACACTATTCTTCTAATTCAATGCATATTAATATATTACAATTAAGTTTTTAGATAACAAATTTCAACTTCAGGATTAGTAATTTAATTATTTATTATAATTATTAAAAGACCAATTGACCAGTAAAATTTGCTCAAATCTCAATTATTGTAATATTAAGTACAAACTATTTTTAATGCTTCTACATTTGCCAAAGTAATTTACTTCTCATATTAAATTAACTACAACAATTATTAATTATTTATTATGAACATGAAATATGCCAAATAAATAATTCAACTCAATCTAATTAATAAACATTAGAAATAAATAGGTATAATTTAACTTATTGAGATTAGTATTTAAATATTGCTATTTAACTGGCATAAATCTTAATTCACAATAATTGGTAATATAGTAAATTAATTCAATTGATTATAATGTAAAGAATTATTTTTTATTTTTATTTTGGCAAATTGTCGAAGGAAATTGAAGTCCAAATTTCTCACAGGATTTATTATTCCAGGGTCCCAGTCTAAGGAGAACTCACTCCCAGTCTACGCTAGTCTAGAGAGACCAGCCCATTTCAGTCTACGGAGAACTCACCCGAGTCATTCCCAGTCTACGCTAGTCTAGAGAGACCAGCTCATTATCAGTCTACGGATACAGTAACTTCAAGTAGGGGGACGCACACGCAAGTCACGCCCAGTCTACGGAGACAGTCATTTCAAGTCTACGCTAGTCTAGAGAGACCAGCACATCCAAGTCTACGGAAACACGACTTAACCTACGGAGACTCACAAGTCTACGGATACTTTAGTTCCAAATCCCAATCCTAGCATACTGACGCAGCAAGCACCAATCTTGGCTACATAGCGATAACAGATTGTTACGCACGAAGGAAGTACCAAAGATTCTAACTGCAGCGATACCTCACTCGAGAACTACTCGAACCAAAACTACAGACCAATCTGACTCAAGACAATAGCTGAGTACAATAAGAATAAATAGATAAAAATTAAATCTTGTTTGATTGTCACATTTATTAATTCATCATTTGTTTTATATATTAATTAGAACTGGAAAAGAAGAAAATAAGAGGATAGGCTAGATATTGATAATCAAATAAGATTAGTGTGTGGCTTAGAAGTGGATATCATAAAACACTTTCTGAGACCAGAGAAACACACGCATAAAAAAATCTTACACCACTAAGCCCAATATGGAAATCCTGCGTCAGAAATTTCCGGGAAGATTGATATCAAGATTTGGCGACGTTGAGTGGCCGGTAAGATCTCCAGATCTTTCCCCTTTAGATTATTTCTTATGTGGATATCTCAAGGGAAGATTCTACCGTAGCAAACCAACAGATATCCCTCATTTGAAGGCTGCTATCGAAACAGAAATTCGACCGATTGGACAAGAAATGCTGATCAGAGCATTGAACAACCTCCATCATCGTGCCGAAATTTGTGTGCGATCAGGAGGTCAGCACTTGAAAGAAATTATCTATAAGAAGTAGTTTAGTAAAAACACTAAGTTTTCAGGATTATATGGACGTTTAGATTTTTAAAATCCATATATTATTTCAAACGTTATTGAAGATTGTTTTGGATCCCATTATTATTACACACCCTGTATAATGTCTAGATTTTTTCTTCAGTAAACTTCATTTTTCTCTTCTTTCCGTGAGTTAAAAAGGTGCCTGGTCCGTTTTCGTCTCACTCCTTGGTAAGTAGATACGTTAAGATTCCTGAATTATGGAATCCCATATTTACAGACTATCCTACATTAGAATACAAAATTAATAACTAGAAAACAAAAGTTGTGTAACTTTCACATCAATTGAGGACCTCAAATACGAAAGCATACCCCCCCCCCTCCTGTATTTGAATGCAAGTATACGTATCATTAATAAAAATATGCTGACTCATCAAAAGTATATTCTTTTACTCGCTAAGTTTATAACAATGATTCATTAAATCATTAATGATAATGTGGCCTGTAACCATGGTCTCAAATGATTAAATTTTCTTTTATATGTAGCGAAGGCTTCGGACAGACAGACATACTGTTCTCTCATTATTGTATAGATTTGTTATTTGCGTAATATTTAAATACGGATAAATAACTACAACGATTAAAAAGGAGACCAATTTTTACTGATAGTATAATATAAGAAGGAAAGGTTAATAATTAGGATTTAAAAATATCTGAAATGTCATCGTAAAAGTCTTCATGAACTTGTTATTGTTAAAAATGTATATTAGATCTCAACATTTGAAGCTGTTTGTTGGAAGTCTTGGAATGACATCAAATAGATTCATCTACAGGAATTTCTACTTTATACATTAACACTAGTTTAGAGTTTGATAATTCAAATCAGTCAATGACTATAAACATCTTAACTGCATTGAACAGTTCGAATGTCTTGCAAAACACTTTAAATTAATATCACTGACGTCAAAAGGAAATTAAGTACAAGAGTCTTCGAAGAAGTTGTCTGAAAGGAAAGAGTCACTCTGATAAGTCATTTACCAAATTTGGGCAAAAATGCTCATTGGTACAGAAAAGCAAATCAGTGATTACAGTCATTTTCCTAGGAATGTGACACAAGAACCAAGATTGCACTCAATAATGAAAGAGAAAAATCGAGCCTCCAACTTAACAAAAATTGAAGGCCTCGTAATTAAAGAGAATAACACTTGCACTATCTTCTGAAACTGAAAGTTGCGTAACAGATGGTCATTAATAGCCCAAATTACAACAGTATGGTCCCAAGGTAGAACGAGAAACATTTTTGTCTGATTCAAATATAAGTTATATATATTATCATACCTACATAAATACTAATACTCAGTGTATATAATGTATATATGTCTTTCGGTTGGTTGGCTGCAAGAAAAATGTCACGGAAAAAGACTTAAAGATTTTAAATACATTATAATATAAATATGATCTTGGATGAATTTCATTTAAATTCATTTTTGACAGGTAATACACTAATTAGTACTCATCCTATGTTCTAAAACTCTGCGTGTATTTGTCTTGTGCTGCCTGTGAAAAGTCAAGCTTTAACATTTCAGATAAAATTTAATTTCATGACAAAAATAATTGATACAGGCTCGGAAGATTTGAAAATCGAAAATCCGAAGAAACGGATAGAATATTCTCTTATAACCCTCACAAAATAGCGGAAGGTATGTTTTTATCGGCGTTTATATAATTGTATGTAATCTGATTATTCACATAACTTGAAGAATGTTCAACCAAATTGCCTGTTATTTGGTGAGACGATTTGTCATTATCAAAGAAACATCTCATTAGATTTTGGGACCGATCGGGTTAAAGGTCAAGTTCAAGATCATGAAAAGTTTAAAATCCATTGTGGCGGTGGCCCAGGTATGCATTCTACGAGTAAATTCAGTTAAAGTTAAACAATGATATATAACTACATGCATTAAAACATATATCCCTTTTTACTGATAGCAAAATACAAAATGAACTCAATTTATTTATAAGGTTTAACAGTGTCTTAAATGACATCAAACAAGTCTTTGGAGCAATATTTATTGTCAAAGATTCACATTTGATCATAATATTATAATTAAAGAATGCTTCATGAAATTGATAGAATAACATCAAACTGAATTACATAGAGAAATTTATATTTTATTTACACACACTAATTTAGAGTTTGTTAATTCGCATCAGTCAATGTCTATAAACATCTTGACTGCATTGAACAGTCGGAATGTCTTGTGGTATCACTTTTAATTAACGTTTAAAGATACCTGCAGGACATTCACAATTATAAACTAATCATAAAACAGGCACAATTTCCTACATGGAAGTGACCCCAGAATAATGGGAGAGGGATATCTGATAACTAGAGCTAGGACATTGGGGCACTTAAAAAAGAGCAGTAGTAGCGGTCAAAATGAGCACTTGTAGCGCTATAAATGTGCAGTACGAGCGATAGAAAAGAGCATTTGGGGCACTTATCGGGGCATTAGGGCACTTATCGGGGCATTTTGGGAATTTATCGGAGCATTTGAAGCACTTATCAGTGCATTTGAAGACAGTTATTGGTGCATTTGAGGCAGTTTTTGGAGAGTTTCATGCACCAAAAGAAAAAGCGTGTTACTTATCAAAGTAAGAATTTTAACGAGGTTTTGTTTTGAAGAGTTTATGGATGAAATATGCACAAGAATTATCTTTAATTTTTATCCAAAAATAATTCATTTTGAAAAATCATTATGTATATATGTAAGGCTCAAAAGTATTGTGCAATACTTGAAAAAACAAAAGAAAAAAAACAATAGATGTTGAAACCAAAATGAACGTATACAGTACATATAATAATTGGAATCTATATTGAGTCTATAATATTGCAGAAAATTTTAGCATCATGTGTTGTTGAGGTTTATTAACAAGATAAAACCATTACTTCTTTAACATTTTTTTTGACACTTCATCGTCTATCTGACCAAATATTTCAATAAAAAGAATAATCTCTACTTCTTTGGAAGTAACAGGGGCACTAGCATAGCAGGAAACATCTTAGGGAGTCAGTTCGGGAAAGATTTCAGTCTGTTTTCTTCACTACGCCTTGCAAAACATTCAACCCAGCATTTACTTACTCAAACAAATGTACGAAAAAATAAGGTATGTAAAATAAAACAAAGATATTAGCAGCTAAATAGATATGAATTACGTGAAAATCTAGGGTTAATATTAGAATAGTTACACCTTTTTTAATTTTTATAGAACTTTTCTAATCAAAGAAAATGTATAGGAAAAGGGTAACAAAATTAAATTATTAAAAAAACTGAACAAAAATATATTAACTCATTAAGTGAATGTAGTCAAATTAAATCAATGCATGACAAGATTAATGGTAGACATACAATATATTTGTTAAACCATATAATTTAAAGTTGTCATTGTAAGAACTACATGGCCCTTATAGAACGGATATTTTTTGCACGATAAAAGATCGTCCGCTGTACGAGCTATATCTGTAATATGATTTCTCTTCAACATTTGAAATTAGTTAACTATCAAAAAATAATTACGGATACAATTTCTTTGACTGTACCTAGCTAATAGCACACAAACACATACCCTGGTATTTCACTGAAGCTGTTTCTCTATCAATATCAAATTCGCATTTTAATCTATTTTTAGTTTAAGTATATTTTTACGAACTAATTATTGGTAATATGAAGGATGGGGAAAGAAATGTATAAATTAAAAAGGCTACATAAATAAACAGTCTCATAAATCACTTGCATATAGCTATGTGAAATTAGTTCGATCATGAACCATTAAATACACTAAAAAGTGCAGTTGTCCACCCGGTAAGAATGATACAGTTATTTGACATTACTCAATCTTGGTGCGCAATAGAAGTCAACCAGATTACATATGGAGCATTTTGGGGCGTTTTGAGCATTTTAGGGCGTTTTGAGCATTTAGGGGCGTTTAAAGCGTTTGGAGCATTATGAGCGCTAGTGGCATTTAACTTATAAATGCTCCAATGTCCGAGCCTTACTGATAACTAACCCACTAATTATTGTTCATGGGGAGGTTAACCACTCAGGTTAATATCACTGACATCAAAATGAAATTAAAAGCAAGAGTCTTTGAAGAAGCAGTCTGTAAGGAAAGTGGCATTGTTATAAGTAGGGTTGCGACAATATGCTCTTAAAATTATAAATCTCATGAATATCATAGACGAAAGTAAATGAAATGGTATCAAATACTAAATACCGCTTGTTTAGAACGATTCAATAGTGTTTAATTCTCTCCGTCTATAATATTTTCGGGATTTATGACTTTAAGAGCATATTGTCACAACCCTAGTTATAAGTCATCTATCACAATTTGGAAAGAAGGCTCATGGATGCAGAAAATTTACTTCATGACTGCAGTCACTTACCAAGGAATGTGACGAAAAGAGACACAAGCACAAATGGCTGCACTCACATAAGGAAGAGGAAAATGAAGAGGTGAAAGTGTATGAAACTAAAGTAACTCATTTTACTACTCAATTGGTACGTAAAGAAACTGTTCTTTTTTATTTTATCATTTAACATATAGTTTAATTTCATGACCCAAATAATTAGTAAATGGTAGGAACATCTGGATAACTGAAAAAATAAATAACAAGAAATCTTGATAATTGATATCAGTGAAAAAATCAAGAAGAGACGAATCTGGAAATAATTGAATTCGGAAAAATAAATATGGAAAAAATCCAGATTAACAAATCCATAAAAAAATCCAGATAAGATCGAATTGGTTGGAAAATATCCCAAAAAATAAATCAGAATACATTCCAGATAACAATAAACTAAAAGCAAAGCATAAGAGATGCCTGGATTACAGAATATCGGGATGAAAGGAAATCGGTACAGATTAGGGAAAAAACAAATCCGACCAAAAAATATACATATCTGACAACAATAATGAAATATCCAATGCTTCTGTCTTTTTTCGTCATATTCTTTGATTAGTTACAGCATTTATGAAGTAGCTTTTCTGCACCCAAGAGCCTTTCCGACAAATGTACTTAATTTCCTTTTGACGTCAGTGATATTAACCTGAATGGTTAACTCCCCATGAACAATATTAAGTGGATTAGTTAATAAATATCCCTCTCCCGGCTCTAGGACAACTGCCATGCACACAAATGCCATGCGGACAAATGCCATTCGGACAACTGCCATGCGGACAACTGCCATAGAAGACAACTGCCATGCGGACAACTGCCATAGAGGACAACTGCCATGCGGACAACTGCCATACAGGACAACTTCCATGCAATATATTATAATTTTCATGGAACCTTTCATGGAATTAATTTGATGTGAAGATTATTATTATTTTATACTAAAATTTTAGTATAAAAATGTTGATTGTATAGTTAGAAATTGTGAATGAAGAAGCATTGAAATCAATTCTGAAGTTATACTAGATTTCTTTCTTCTTTGCAATCAATTTCTTCCACATTTTACGCCTTAAATAATCAAATGGTTGACAAAAAGATTGAAATCTTTAGATACAAAACTTTTTTTTTCAAACTTTTCAGAATAGAAAGAATAGTACAATCAAAGCTTTACAGGTTAAAATTTTCAGTGAGTGTGGTTTTGCATTTTACTATTTTAGAGTTGCTTTCATACAACACTGGGCATATATGAGTTAACTAAAATGATTATTTGTTTTGTAAATAACAAATTTGATGAAACATATTTCAGCAATAATTATTCTCATATTTTGACACTTTTCAAATAATTATAAGACATGTTTCTGATTGGTGGGAGCTAGAAACAAAGAATCTATAGAAAAACAAATTCAAATTTCAAAGTTACTGAGTAAAGTGTTCTTTGTAAGAATTTTTTTAACATAGAAATAAGATAAATACCACTTCATTTTCTAATCCTGAATCTAGCAGAAAAGTTTGTTTTCACAACTAAAAAATATTGATTAACCCAATGAAAATTCTTAAATAGTAAAATGCGAAATCACACTCACTGGAAATTTTAACCTGTAAAGCTTGTGTTTGTACTATTCTTTGTATTTTGAAATGTTTGAAAAGAAAGTTTTGCATCTATAGATTTTCCACTTCTTGTCAACCATTTGATTGTATAAGGAGCTAAATGTGTTAAATATGATTTAAAAAAAAAATGAATTTAGTATACTTCAACTTTAAATTCTGAATCTACCGTCAATATTAATTTTTATACATCTTTATGCACAATTTCGGACTATACGATTAATATTATAGGTACTTAATTTTTAGGTTAAGATATACTTCACATCAAATTAATTCCATGAAAGTTTAAGTTTACAAGTGCATTACAATTCACCCAATATAAAATGATAATATGTGCATGGCAGTTGTCCGCATGGCAGTTTGTAGCATGGCAGTTGTCCACTATGGCAATTGTCCGTACATCCCCTCTCCCATTGCTCTGGGTTCACTTTATTGTAGGAAATTGTGCCTGTTTTATTATTAATATATGTTTGGGGGATGGTGATTCCTAATTAAACATTTAAAATAGAAACCACACGACCTCCCAACTGTTCAAAACAGTCAAGATGTTTATATTCATTCACTGATGCGAATTAACAAACTGTAAATTAGTATGTATATATTATTCGAATTTTATGTTGCTAAATCAATTTAATATCATTGTTATACTTCCAACAAATACTCTCAATTATTATGATTAAATGTACATTTGCTAATAACTGTTGCTTCAAAAACTTGTGTGACGTCAGTTATGATATTGTAAAACTCCAAGTAGATTCAATTCTTTTTTGTATTTACCCATCAGTAAAGATTTGTATTTCTTTCATCGTTACAGTTATTTTTCCTTCTTAAATTGATACAGAAATATGACTTCAATATTTAAATAAGAGTACAGTTCGTCTGTCCGAAGCATTTGTTAACTAGATAAATGGAACTGGTCGAGCGAAATCCTTTGCCGCCAATTATAAATGACCTCGACCATTTAGTAGTCCTAGAATTGTAAATTACCTTGACCATGATATTTGTCCTACCAAAATCTATGGTCAGGGCTGTTTGAGTTTGGTCAGAGATCTGGGAATTTCAAGGTTAGGAGTCTTCGACCTACTTCTTCGGATGTCAATAGGTTTTATCTTAGTAAATTTATGAAGTGAAGAGCGAATGAAATGACGAAAAAATTTAGCATCCATTTATTTTTATATTCGAATAAATCAATATTCATTATCAATATCCTAATGTTGACTGATTTTAAAGTTATTTATTCCCTATGTATTACTGAAGGATTGAGAACTTTGAAAAAAATCGTGTTTTCATTGAAATTACTCATTATTATAGATTTTTCACATGAAACTATAATGTAGTTTGTTGTATCCGCTAGTTTGTTTTACTGCACACTTCATGATTGATTAATGATCTGTCAGGGGGGCTGGGGGCGGAATGCCCCCCGAAATGCATATATCGGTAAACTCCTAGTTTAGTTGACTCTTGGATAGGGTCAACAAAACTAGGAAGCGAGTATAAAATATATAGGGATATTAATATTTAAATCATATTTTACATATATTTATTGAGATTAAGGATCCGTTAACAAGACTATTCTTATTTACAAATTTTGGTAAATTAAAACATTAAATTGACCCTATCCAAGGGTCAACCCATATATCGAATATTTCCATTTTCCGTGATATTTTCCATTTATTACTTCAATTCTGATATACAGGCATCCCCTGCTTTAGTTACCAAATCACAACTCAGTTTAATTACCAAACTGTAACTAAAGCGAGGTGAAGTAACAAGAAATTTATAATTGTCACTCTTTGATTATATATCTCATTTTATATGAGTTATAATGAAAGAAAATTTGTTTTAGAATTAGAGTCACAGTTTATAGTCCCTATTCTATAAACTGTGGTTAAAGTACTATATAAGCCTATTACCAAACAGTATTTGTGACTGTGATGAAAGTTTAAAGTAGTGAATTTATTAAAAGTTTTAAAATCCAACCATAGCTTAACTCTCACTCAGTATAGGCGAGTAATTAATAGATACTTAGACTTTTTGATTATTGTGTTACTTTTAACAAACAGCAATTTTATGCTCTATGAAATATTTTTGGTAGTAGGGTTCTAAGTTCCAAGTTATTGGTTGGTTCTACAATTTTGGACACGTTAGAAAAGAAAATATTATAATTATTATTTAACTTCTATTCTAATTGATATCATGGATACCAATTGAAATAAAAGTTAGATAATGATTATTATATAAAGATTTTCATCTATTCGAAAATATAGAACCGTGCAATAACAAGGAATTAACCATAAAATAATACATGTTGAATTTCTGAACCAACTGCTTCTAATAACTTTATCTGGATTATAATTTTGATGTTTTTTTAGTTACCGTGAAATAATCACAAAAAAAAATGTCTCCGTTTTCTATGTCTACGAACGGTACTTATTTCGAAACAAGACTCGAAATAAGTACCGTTTATATTAAAGCTGGGTGTACTTAAAGCGAGGCCTGCCTGTACTATTTTCTCTAAATACATGGCGCCCCGCCTACTGACGTCAGTTTAACAGAATGCACGGAAAGGACAGGATCTGCGTGTTAGACGCTTCTTCATTTAACAACACTCTCTACCTCATGCGCTTCTTGAAGCCCTATTTTAAAATGATTTAATAGTTACTTTGCTTGACATCTCACAACAAAATAAATTTTTTATTACATAAATAACAAAAATAAAACGAACGCTACTGACGAAAGCTTGAGATTAAATTACATTTTAGGAAAAAAGAAGCAATGGCCCATACACGTATATCTAGAAACTTAGTGTGACGTCACGACTTGATCATTGTATTGGATTGAATGCAAAATATAAATATACTTTTAACTCATGTTCACATCTGATCAGCATGGAGATCAGATATAATATATGTATTAATATATGTATTAATTGTCATACAACGGAAGTAAATAATAAATGAAGGTATTTTATGTACAAACACAATCAATATATTATATATATGTAAGGGGTTTAACTTACCTATTTTGTTGCATGGTGGAATAATAGTTTTGTAATCCACCATAAAAATATCATCCATGAACACAAGTTGCATGGTGTGACTATATATGTCAATCTTATAATGAAGCACATTATTTTCGTTTAAATTTCATACCATTGAGTTTAATTGTATATAAGAACATATATTATTATTAACTTGGTATTTTTTATCCTCAATTGATATGACTCAAAGAATTAACGTCTGTTCCGGAAACTATATCGCTGACATCAAAAGAAAATTAAATACAAGGGACTCGAAGAGGCAGTCGGAAAGGAAAGTGGCTTCGTGAACAAATTCATCTACCACGATTCGTTGGCCATGCTCAGGTATGCAGAAAAGCATTCATAGAGTCAAAGAATGAGTCATTTGCTATGGAGACAACAGGACCTCTTTATGCATGAAACCCATAGATAGACGCCTTCTTGTTACCACGAACGTTCCAAGGAAGTCAGCCTAGTTCCAACAGAAAAGGTTCTTGCGATCCGGAGAGGAAATAAATACCTTTATCATCCTTTCATCCACGAAAAAGAGATTTGAGAGTGTCGGGTCCACGTCTTCATGGAACTCAACCTCTCATTCGTAGTTCCTGAACGAATTGTTTATAATGAAAAAATATGGTCTTTAAAAATAGCAATTTAAA
This sequence comes from Caprella mutica, assembly GCA_947561585.1. NCBI lineage: Eukaryota > Metazoa > Arthropoda > Malacostraca > Amphipoda > Caprellidae > Caprella > Caprella mutica. The sequence continues at coordinate 8,764 of CANNZV010004381.1, read as the reverse complement.
TAAAATGCCTCCATTCATATTTTATCTACTGTTTTATTTATATGATTCTAAGATGCCTAGCAGAACATAGCGAAGGTGAACTCCTATTTGTTATTTAGAGAAAAACAACAAATTAGAATTAATCTCTCTTAATTTTACATACTCTATTGAATAATTTGATTTTAAATGATTTATATTAGAGTAGATAAAAATATTATAGTCCGTACAGGATTCGAACCTGTGACCCCACCGAGTTATTTTCTAGTAATGTATTTTTTTTTACTTTAGTGGTGCTCTAACCACTGAGCTAACGGACACTTACTGCAATGTAAATGCAATTATTGAGTGTAGTTTTTGTATTTGGTGCATGCTGGGAGTGAAATAGAATAACAAGTTGGTATTTCTATGACAGAAAGTCATTATTGATCATAATAACCTATAGAATTTCCATTGGAAATTGATTAAAGAATATACTGCAAAACAGTTTATATTTTTTGATCGTCAGTAATTATCATTCAATCAATGTAGATATTGTTTCTTCAACATCTCACCCAAACAAAATGATTAGAAAAGCGTAGGCTAGTGGATGTATGATAAATTAGCTTACAATTCATCACAATGTAGGATAAATAACAACTTAATATATCTAGCAAAATTCTTTTCCATTATCTGATTAACGTGTAAGAGAAGAGGTTAAATTTTTCCGAATGGTCACAGTAAGATATTTTGAGCTCAGCCACAGCTCTTCATAACGAAATTAATAATACAAATAAGATCATACCAGCATCAAAAAAATCTACAAATCTTAAGATCAATATAACTAACTTAAATCAATATAAATATCTTAGGCCGCATAAAATTTATTCCTAAATTTTATGCTACCATCAAGACCCACAATGAAAATTTACCAATTACTCCAATTGTAACTTCCAATGATAGCCCAACTTATGGATTAGTAAAATTACTCTTAAGCACTAGGATGCCCTTAATAGACTTTTCACCATAGAAAATTAGGAACATTTATTAAATTAAAGACTCACTGAAAGATTTAACATTATTTCCAAGTTTCATGTTCGTATCTTTTTCACAAGCAATTTCATCGATTTTTCTATAGAAGCATAGAGGGAAGCTATATATAATTATTTTACCAATATGCTCATAGGCTTGTCCGTCTATGAGTTTATATTGTACTGTGCATTTTATTTGTTTTGTTTTTATCGTTCAATAAAATGTTCAATATATGGGTCTAGGACATTTCGTCCACAGACATTTCATCCAAAGTCATTTCGTCCACAGACATTTCATCCAAAGTCATTTCGTCCACAGACATTTCGTCCACGGACAATTCTCCACGAACATTTCGTCTAACGAACATTTCTGTCCTCGGATATTTCGTCCACGGACAATTCGTCCACGAATTGCTATATTTCGTATTTTAAAGTGTATATGGGATAAATTTCATATTATTTTTCACAATTAAAAAATAATATGAAATTTATCCTATATACACTTTAAAATAAAAAATAAAGCAATTCGTGGACGAATTGTTCGTGTGGATAAAATGTCTTAAACCCATATATAGCTTCCCTCACTCCTTTGTAGAAAAATCAATTGAAATGCTTGTAAAAAAATATACAAACATGATATAATGTTTTGAAGTTATTTATTCCCTATCTATTACTAAGAATTAAGAACTTTAAGAAAACTTGTGTTAATATTGCAAATATTAAAACATTTCAGATTTTTATATGAAGCTGTCATATATTTTTTTGTATCCTCTATGAGTCTATATAGTTTGTTGTACTGCACACTTTAAGATTTCTTAATGACCTGGCAATAGAGGTTTCACAGCACGCCTTCTGATAAACGTAGATTGAACCTTTCCTGTCTCGGTGATATTTTCTATTTATTACTTCAATATTGATATATGTATGTGTATAGGAGACGTGCAAAAGAACATTAAGATCGCAGATAGTAACTATAATAATTAAAATTCAATTGAATTTATTTAAGTAAATTTTATAATCATTGATTGTAGGTTTGTGTCTTGAATTGCAAAATATGAACTTATTATTAAACTTGTAAAATATCAAATTGAAATTAATCAAATACAATATAGAACTATTTTTTAATATTTTAAAAATGTGGTGTGATTAAGTGCAGAGACTGCGACGATTGTAACCCACATTTTTTAAATTTACAGAAATAAAAATGTTAAACGTAGCTCTGTTTTCAAACTTTGTGAGATGTAATGTACGAATTCGAACACATCTTCTCAATATACTCATTTCTAGTATAGTTTATTATGGAGGAATAACTGCATATAATCATTGGAAGATAATTCATTGATTGAGTTAGAAGTAATTGTAAAATATGTTACAGTACAGACCGAAGTTTAATATCTTAATAGACATTATTTCGAGACAAAAACAGGTTAGAAACAACTAGTTTATTTTGCCTTTTTAATGAATCAATGGAGATATATAAAATGACATATATTAGTGTAGAAAAAACTGTTATAGTCCGTACAGGGTTCGAACCTGTGTCCCCAGTGAGTCATTCAGGCAGTTTTCAAATAACTGGTGCTCTACCTCTAAGCTAACGGACACTTACTGCAATGTAAAAGCAATTACGAAGTGTATTTTTTATAGTTGATACATGCAGAGTTTTACTTTGTGAATTTTCTTTGGCCATCATTTGAGAGTTTCATTTAGGGAACGGTTACTATGGATGCGTATTCGAGCGATTTTTCGCACAGATGATATCGTCAGAACTGATCGTCAGTGCGAGGTGGTTACACCGTACGCGATTTCTGATCGTCAGTGTGTTTCTGCCCCATTAATATTGGGGTCTAAAACTCTGAACTATGTTCATTTGACATAATGTTCGGGAGGAATTAATACATGTGTGCCTCTGAAATAATAGAAGCAACGCTAATTTGATTATTTTCACAATTTCACAACACAAAATTTTGAAATACCTAAATAGAGAAATGATGAGAATATTTTTTATGTAATATAATTATTGAAAGATATTCCATTTCATTAAAAAATAAAATTGAACAAAGTAACAACCAATTCAAGCCTTTATATATATAATTATATTATGATTAAATTAATTTTATAAAATTAAATAATATCTGTATTATTTCTGATACCTAGTATCAAATAATATATTTCCAAAATGCATGGGTATACAGTAATAGCAATCAAAAGAAAGAGAAATATACACAAAAATTACCGAAAGTTGTCGCAAGTCGCATGAAAAAATCAAACTCATTTGAACGCTGAAGTTAGTCTGACGACTTCGTACGTATTCTGACGACCAAATCACTGCCACTGTAACACTCTCATTGGAAAGTATGAGTTTGATTTTCATCCGATTTCACCAGAAGTCGTCAGTGCGAAAAATCGCTTGAATACGCATGCATAGTAACGACACCCAAGATTCATAGACTATAACAGATTAGACGAATTGAATAATACAACAACTTCAAAGTGTTACTATGAACTGCATCCACCAAGTCTTCAGACTTTTTTAAAAATAAATTAATATTTTTTATAAAAGTGCTATCAAAATAATTCTCCTACATGCTAATTAGTTATTAGGTATTACATTTTTGAATAAAATATACTTTTTTAATTTCAGAAAACCTAGTCATAATTTAACAAAGTTAAGTTTCATTTTCTAAATCATCTCTGAAATTAAAAAGTTTAGGTATTTTATTAAAAAATAAATAATAACTGATAAGGTAATACTTTGAAGAACTATTTTGATCAATCCCTACGAAAAATGAATAATTTTTAAAGTTAAGTACCTATACACTGTATAGGTATCTACCTATTAATTTTGTACACAGTAATCAGTAGGGAGGTAGCCTAAATACCTATAGGCTATAAAAATAAGTAAAATTAGTAACCTAAATAATTGTTACAGCATTGCAGTGTCATGAAACTTATGTTATAAACAATTGACATTTTATATTATTTATTTCTTATGTTATTATTACAATATTATGTGTGTTATAATTTTAAGAACAGTAATAAAAGCGTATGAAAATGTTAACCAGTGCCCCATCATATTTAAACTCACAAGGTCCTGGCATTCGGGTTTTTATCCATTAACAAGCGAAAAAAATAATAATAATGAAATATTTTCAAACCACTCGTTAGATTATTAAATTTAGAAGAGTTCTAGCTATGGACCCACATTGTTAAATTTATAGTCTAAGAGATACTCAAAACGAAACACTGCAATTTTTTTTTCATAGAGTGTAGCACACTAATTTTCGGAGTTCATTGCAGTTAGTTTATTATAGATTTGCAAGCGAAACAATAATAATATTGGAATATTTTTATACCATTCGATAGATTATTAAATTTAAAAGAGTTCTGGTTTGTGACCCACTATGGTTCAATTTATAGTTTAAGAGACGAAAGTTCTTTCCATACACTGTTTCACATTAATCACCGGAGTGAATGGTCTTTAGTTTTTCATCCATTTTTCTGCAGAAACACAATTTTATTATTATAATTTGATATCAACTGATAGATTATTAAATTTAAAAGAATTCTGAGTACGGAACTAGTATCGAAAAATGTAAGGTTTAAGAGAAAACCCCATATATCTCACTGTTTCACAACTCATTTTTCAAAAACTGCCATATGATCACATCGTAGGTATCTCTGGCATTTTTTTTTTCAGACTAGTTAACCTGTTATAGCCTATGAACCTTGACCGCACCCTACTTATAAGTGTATTAAAATAATATTCAAAGAAGTAAAATGGATACCAAAATTAATAAAGTCGCCTAAAAAGTTAATAAATAATTAAAGAAAAAGGAAATAATAGAAAAATAATAAGTTATTAACCAAAAATAGTTAAATTAAAAGAACTCGCTTGTTCATTGAAAGATGGTGACTGCTTATGAATGAATATAGATTCCAATATACGAATATCACACTTTTGTTAAAGAAATTACCAAAATCAAGAATTCAAACTCGTTATTTATGGCTAGCTTGACATCAAATCTCTTTTCACCAATATACCTTTAGATGAAACCATAGAAATTGCTACCTCCTCTCTCTATTCGGACCCAATGGAGTCTCCCAGCTTGTCTTCATGTTTCTTCAAGCAGTTACTTGAGCTCGCTGCTAAGAATGTCCACTTCCTTTTTAACGGTAAGTTACTTTCCCAATTTGATGGTGTAGGTATGGGAAATCCTCTTTGTCCCACTCTTGCGAATGTCTTTTTATGTTTTCATGAACAACGATGACTAGATGATTGCCCCTTAGAATTTAAACCTAAATTGTATCGTCGATATGTAGATGATATCTTTCTAATTTTTTCTGATAAATCTCATGTAGATCTTTTTTATAACTATTTGAACTCTAAGCATTCTAGTATTAAATTCACATCAGATATAGTGTCGGTATGAAAGAATCAAATCTTAACCCCAATCCTGTGAAAGTCTTTTTACGATAAACTCATAGAAACTATTATTAATACGATTAATGTCAAAATCCAAAAAATTTAGTGAGTTGTTTTTCTCAATACACACAGAGAAAGGATTAGTTGAATCAAATCATATTTGATTTGTTTTGACTAAATTTTATGGTTTATCTGTGCGCCTACCTACGTGGTGAGTTGCAGGTACTATTTAAAATGAGTTAAATTGACGTTGGTTAAAACAACACATATGTGAGTTGATTATTTTTATTTCCCGAAGGTCACAACAACTGTCTGTGATAGCCAAAACTACTCGAGATGGTTGAACCAATTATATGTAATGGTTATAACAACTGCAAAACAAGGTTACATCAACTACTTGTGTATATTTCTCCAATCACTCCTATGTATGTGTTATACCAACTACTCGTGTAGGTTGTATCAACTACTCGTGTAGGTTATACCAACTACTCGTGTAGGTTGTATCAACTACTCGCGTTGGCTACATCAACTACTCGTGTAGGTTATACCAACTACTCGCGTTGGCTACATCAACTACTCGTGTAGGTTATACCAACTACTCGTGTAGGTTATACCAACTACGCGTGCAGGTTATACCAACTACTCGTGTAGGTTATACCAACTACTCGTGTAGGTTGTATCAACTACTCGCTTTGGCTACATCAACTACTCGCGTTGGCTACATCAACTACTCGTGTAGGTTATACCAACTACTCGTGTAGGTTATACCAACTACTCGTGCAGGTTATATCAACTACTCGTGTAGGTTACATCAACTACTCGTAAAGGTTATACCAACTACTCGTGTTGGTTATATAAACTAATCGTGTTGGTTATATCAACATCTCGTGTTGGTTATATCAACTACTAGTAAACTAAGTAAATGTATATCAACTATTAGTGTAGGTTGAAATCTCGGTCCGGTTAGCAGTAGCCAAACTTTTTACATGACTTTTGTAGTCAATATATTTACTCTATTAAATCATAATCTCGAGTTAGGTCCCGGTATCAATTAGATTAGACTATTTATTTTCTACGACCAAATCTAACATGTTCATTTATTTTCTACTTTTGCTTCTGTGATATGCATACTATTTTGATTTAAAAAAAAATTGATCACCTAGACTAATCTTTGCTTTTTGAAATGTTTTCGATCCGATGATCCGATGAATTGATATATGGTTATTAGTTGTAAATTAATAGATTAGATTGAATGAATAATTTCATCAGGTCAGTTTATAAATAAGTAGTTAGATGACGTAAATAACTTTACGTAGTGATAAATAGGTTGGCTAGCTAAATTAAATTACCCGGCTAGACTACAAAAACAAATTTTGATAGAATAAATCTTTCAGGTGCTGCAATTATACTATAACTTAATGAATAACAATAAAGCCTTTGTTTTCTAAACCATATTTTAGTGCAATTCATCTTACTCATAGGCACTGATGTAGAAATATGCTAATAGAATTTACCAAGGTCAAATTGAAAACGAAATATAAACATTTAAGTTTTAGATTTTTTTTATTTAGAAGTAAAATTTGAATTCTCGTCACTGTCTTTCACGAGTATAGGTTGCCAATTCCTGAAATAAGAGATTCGTATATTAATATATATATAATAGAAATTCATAGTATCGTTCATATACATTATCAATAACATCACCTACTCTTTTCTCCTTTTGTGAAGAGATAGCGACAGCTTCGATATTCTTTCATGTCTGGAATCCCTAAAAGCATATGAAAAAGTAATAGATAATAATATTGCACATACATTTTTAAATACTTACTTTGACAGATCATAATTGTTCCTGAATCATTCAAAGGAATTGAAGAGGACTTCGATGGTTGATGACGTTGATCTACTCTATCAATAATTCTTCATAAAGATCTGAAAGTAGATTCAGAAAAAAATAGAAAACCATATTAACAAAGAAATGAAGAGAACTATTAGCTGAGAATTGTTTCATATAAGTTAATTATTTATATAAAATGTTAAACTATTTATAAATCTTCAGATGCAGTATAAATTTAGCTCTAATAAATGCAATGGATTTTCCTTGCTAATCCTCATAATTTTGTTCATTATATACTCTTGATTTAGACTTTAATTAAATACCAAAAAAGTATAATATATCAAAAGGCTGGTTGGAGTTCTCACTGCCAAATCCCTGGACGGTGTTCTCCTTATTTACTCCCCAGACGGAGTTCTCTCGGTCATAGAAAACTAGGGTCAAGTAGGTAAATTGCGGCACTTCAACTAACTGCGGTCCCTTATCTCAGAAACATTAATAACCATCATGGCTTCAAGGTACTCGTGAAATAAATAGAACCTATCATAAATTGATCTGTTGAACAATTCAATATATAGCTAAACTAATTTCAAATGGATTTTGAGACTTTCTTAATACGGCCGCAATTAGAAATTAAAGAACCGAATTTACGTGTGTAACCCTACCTATAGGTACACTAATTTGTTTTAAAATATATAAATTATCAGAATACTTGACTTGAGACACTAGGATAAGTTCCGAATTTTCGGTCGCCTAAGAAAAACTATAAAATAATTGATTAACTTTAATTTCAATTAACTATTGGGTAGCTATATACTATATTTCACATGAGACCAAAAATGTGAAATCACCTGATAATTTGGAACTTACCCTATCTAAGGACAGCGCAATAACTGCCTAGACTATGTAGAAGGTATTGAGTATTGACACTGAAAAAAAAAAACATCTAGGTAGGTATGATGCCTAAATAAGTTAACATATAATAATCTAGGAAAATTAGTTTGGATATCAGTTTACAAACCGGAAGGCAGTAATCAAAATTTATTATTATGATAAGTTATACACTGATAATCAGCTCTTCAATTAACTACCTAGCCACCACCCTATCAATCCCAAATTTTTTAGAATATTTAGGCAGGCATTTATCTATGTATTAATGGAATTAATTGATAATTAATAATCGATAGGCAGCGATAATACTATTTAGTGCATATAACGCTATAGTTTGCACTTGAACTAAAATGGTATTGAGGAGCGTTCACATTCAACACGTAACACACTTCAAACAAGATTTGAACTGTAAAGTGTCAACCGATTAATTGGCTTTGAGGAAAGCATAAGTTGCCACATACTCATTTAATTTAACTCACACCTAAACTTAAAAAGTAGCGCCAACTCTCACAGTAAGTTAATTCATACACTGCAGAATACATTGGATTAACAGTCTTTGTGAATTACTATATCACTCTATGTCATAGTTGATTTAACTCGCATCTATACTTCAAAAAAAAAGTAGCGTCAACT
>CANNZV010004380.1:0-42096 GCA_947561585.1 Caprella mutica | reverse complement strand
CAGCCTACCAAGAAGCTTCTCTGCGGAAGCTGCTTCAGCTTGCCTTTGCGGATCTAGCGACAAGCTCATTGGCTAGGCACTCAGCTTATAGCCGATGTCGTGAGACCTTCTCGAGCACCTTGCTTGGTAAGCTCCTCGGTATGGGCATCGCCCTAGCCATGGCAACATCGAATCCCTTCGCGTCAGCTTCTCGATAGCTTGTCAGGCTGCTTCTAAGAAAGTTTACCAATGATGTGATTCTTGGCACTCGGATCGCGTTCTTCCTAGCATGGGAGATCCTATCGATCACACAGAGGAGGAGCCGATTCACATTCCGGAGCACCACGCCCATACATCGAGTCGGCTCGAGCCCTATCAATCGATCATCGCGACCATGCGCGCCAAAGGCTGGCCATATCGACGCATCGTGGCCTGGCTCAAGGAGGAGAAGAGCCTAACTATTAGCTGGGAAGCGCTTCGCCAGTTCTGCATCTATCGGCAAATCCAGAAGGGCAAGCCAGCTGCTCCCGTTCCTCCACCACTGCTCGGGGAGCCCAAGCCCGTCGATCCGCCGCGCACACGATCCGGTCCCAAGGGATCTCGAACCACGGGACGCAAGTTTGTCCTCAATGACGATTCACCACCGACACCAACCCATCGATCCTAACTCTACCACTGCCTATGAAAACAGATTCATCACCAGAAATTCGCATCGTCTTCACCCAGGGAGGCAAAGGCGGTGTGGCCAAGACAGAAGCTCTCCTTTCGCTTCACAGCTGGTATCGTCAGCAAGGAGTGACGCCGTTCTTGTTGGACTTCGACGTCGAGAACATGAACAAGAGCGGGCTCCAGAACTTCTTTCCCGACGCAGTCAAACTCGACATCCACGAACGGGGCGCGCTCGACGAGTTCGCTAGTATCTGTGACCGCGACGATGTCGAAGTGGTGCTCGCCGATCAAGGTGCGGGCGCAGGAAAGGAGACGCATCGCTGGTTTGATCGTGCTTACCAAGACTCGAAAGACCTCAATCTAAAATTCACCTCGATCGGCGTCACGACGAACGATGCCGGCGCCGTGCAATCGGTGTTGCGATGGGGTCAAGAGCTTCAGAATCGGGTCGATTACCTGATCGTGCTCAACGAAATGCGGGAACGTGATAGTCCGTTCGAGTTCTGGTTCAATGAGCCTGCGGTGAAGGAATTCACGCGCACCTTCCGGCCCCACGTCATGCGAATGGATTCGCGCATCGAGGAGTTTCAAAGCGAACTGCGCAATCAGACAGCCACGTTAGAGCAGATCATTGCTAGGACGGTGGAGTCTGATTTCCTCCGTCGAACCAAGAATCTGCTCCGCGCGAAACGCTACCAACGCGGACTCTTCAAGGGCTTTGACGAAGCGGCTTCCATCTTGCTGCCACGTCAGCGTCCCCTTCCATCTGAACCCTCACCCATCTCATGAAAGCGAACAAGAGAGCCTCCTTCAAGGCGATGGCGCGTTTGTTGCCCGAGGATCAACGCGAGCATTTCTTTGAGACCATTTCCAAGTTCGAAGTCGTTCCAGACGACGATGAGTATCTGCTGTTGTTAGAATCACTCGGGTTCGTCACGCTGGTCTTTGATAAGATCCCGGAACGTATCGAAGGAGCCCTCGACCGCGTCGAGTCCGGGCTCAACGACAAGCAGTTCCAATCGTTGCAAAGGCGGTTCGAAGCGATTCTCAAGAATTCCATCGATACCCCGTCCTACAAAGACCTTCGCGCCATGGTCCGTGAGATGGAGGAGGTGCAGCAGCAGTTCAAGATGAACGCGAGTGGCTTGTCTAACGACATGGCGATGATTCCAAGTGTTCCGCGACCTGGCACCTTTGGCTACAAAGCACTCGTCTGGGGATGCGTGTTGAGTCTTGTTGCCGGTGCCGTGGTCGCCGTGAGTGCTTTGCTCACGAAGTATCCTGGAGACAGCCTGAACTTCAGCTTTCGCCCGAAGCAAGATCACGACGAGTACGTCGACTATTTCGAAGACTACATCCCTGAGTTCGGTGGATTCGTCGGCATCTACGCCGTGAAAGGCGATGTCCTAACAACCACAGAACAGGATGACCGGGGCGTCGTCATTGTGAAACTTCCAACCCAATCCGCACCATGAGACTTCTTATCGCACTCATCTTTGGAGGTAGTGGCCTCTGGCTCTACGAAACCCAGTTGCCTCCCTTGAACTACGCGCTTGCTGGCATGCTGATTCTCGGGGGATTTGTCATCATCCTAGCGCCCGTTCGGAAGGCCATTCTCACCATCGGCTCGTTGAAATGGACGGAGAACGAGCTTTGCCGACACGTCCTGATCACGGGCGATACTGGTTGCGGCAAGACGTCTTCAGGCTTTCATCCCTTGTTGGTTCAGTTGACGCGCAGGGTTCCAAACTGGGGAGGGTTGATGTTAGGAGTCAAAGGTGATGAGCATGAATTTCTCACCGATCTCATGGTGGCCCATGATCGGGCCAAGCAGGTGATCAAGCTCGAGGTGCGTCCTGCCAATGCGATGGAAACCTGGACGCCCTTGCACCGCTACAACTTATTGAGCGATCGGACATTGCCTTGGAGCACGCATGCCAAGGCCATCGTCGACACCGGCGCGAGTCTAACCGAAGGTCGTCAAAGTTCGTTCTTCAAACCCATGGCGCAGATCGCTCTAGGCAACGCGCTAGAACTACTCGATACGATCAAGGAACCGGTGACCATCACACGGGCCTATCGTATCCTCACCTCACGCCATCACTTAGAGAACGCGATCAATCAGCTCGCTGAGCTGCCGCCCGAGGAGAGTCATGTGAATCTGACGACATTCTTCAGCTCCACCTTCTTGGAGGCGCAAGCGAACGAACAACGGGAGGGTATCGAAGGCACGATCAAGACCTACCTGAGCTTCTTCCTCGATCCTGACATTGCTGATGTCTTCTCCAGCGATGAACCGAATTCCTTCAAGATCGATGCTGTCGACCAAGGTGCCGTGATCGCCGTTTCGATGCCGCAACGTTTCGTGACCGAGCGGCGGTATCTGAACACTTATCTAAAGATGCTGTTCTACTACCACGCGCTGCGGCGCTACGAACTGCCGAAGCAAGAGCAGCGGCGCAGGAATCTGCTCCTGCTCGTTGCCGACGAGTATCAGGATCTCGTCACCGCGAGTGAAGATGGCGTGAGTGATCACAAGATCATCGACCGCATCCGTGGTGCGCGCTGCGCTATCATCGCGGGCATGCAGTCCGAAGTGTCCGCTGATCCGGCTATCGGTCGCGACAAGCGTAAGGTCCTTTCTTTGAACTTCCGCACCCGTCTCATCTTCCGCGCCGCCGACATGGAGGGCGCGACCGCGAGTGCGGACTTCATTGGGAAGAAGAACGTCTGGAAGATGTCGAAATCGAGCAAGGCGTTCAGCTCGGTGACCTACACGAAGCGGCAGGAGGAGGACTACAAGGTCAAGCCTGCCAAATTGATGGATTTGAAAGACCACCACGCGGTCATCGTGCATCCCTCCAAGCGCTTTGTCAGGAAACTGATCAAGCCACTCGATGCGGCAGGCCACGTGGCGAAGTGGTTTCGGCGGTAGCCGTCGGATTCGTGATTCTAACCCAGGAAATCCGTTATCATTGATATGCGTTCTCTCGTTGTCAGAAGAGATGAGTATGCGACCTCGACAGATCGCGTGCGCGATCTACGTCGTTGGAAGGATGACCTCTATCAGAGATCGATGCCCAAGGCGGAAGTCAACCAACTCGTCGATCACTACTTTCGCAAATCAGCCTACGCCCACTTGGCGAAGCGTGATCCTGTCTTCATGGTTGTGCCTTCGACGACGGGAGCGAACAAGCTGCCCTACTACTTCGCGAAACGATTGCACTCAGAGTTTGGCGGTCAGATTGTGACCGGCTGGGCCGCTCCGCTAGAGCGACAGAAGGCCTCGACAAAAGGCGGGCTAGGCAAGATGCGCAATCCCGCGCGATTCGCCGCCATTGAGGATCGCTTAGCGCAGATTCCCAAAGGAGCCACGGTAGTTCTAGTCGACGATGTCGTCACCACGGGCGAGACTACCGATGCCCTTCGGCAGTTGTTGGAACAACGCGGCCTGAAAGCAACCACAGTGGCTTCGCTAGGCCAATCAGAGATGCGCAAGGTATCCCCGCGTGACATCGAGCGCATGACAAGTAAGCTCCGCGAACCTAACTTAAAACGTGAGATCGAAGGCGTTCTCACAGGCCGCCTGAAGCACCTCGCCAACTACATCGAAAGAGCAATCCATGACGACACTCGACAAGAAATACGCGATTATTTCCGCAATGAGCATCGACGACTCCAAGGGCTTGGAGCAGTTCACCAAGGAACAACTCGAAGCATACAACTCGGTGACCCAAGCGATCCTGGATTACAACCTCCATGGGAAATCGAAGCCGGAGATTCCGGAGACAGCGAATATCAAGCTAGCACAAGTGCAGGACATGCAGCTAGCGAGCGAGATTCTCTAGGCCAGGCCAAGTCGTCCGAAGCCTCTGAATCAGGCCAGTCGGACTTGGTCCGGCACTTAGAGGAACTCCAAGAAATGGTCCGTCGCGGGATGGATCCTCAGAAGGCCCGAGAACACGGGCTCGACTTGCTCGACGCAAATAAGATCCAACCGGCACCAAGGATGTTGCTCAACTTCGAACTCTCACAGGCGCTCAAGAACGAACCAGGAGCCAAGCCGATGGCCGAGATCGCGCAGTTCGCTCGTGAGACGACGCCGTCAGTGAAGACTCAAACGCTTCAAACCAGAGCACCATCCATTCGAAAGGTAGCGAGATGAAGTGTCCTGAATGTGGTTGTCGGTCTATGGTCACTGAGCCTAACTCCCGAGAAGGAGTCGTTGAACGGCGACGGATTTTCGAATGCGGTCAACCAGCCACCAAAACACTAACACAAATTCGCCCATGAGGACAGTTTTACAGATTCAACCTGGCGCAATGAGTCGCCAAGACGCCGAAGCCTATGTAGGTGGTAGGACGGTGTTAGAAGCTTTGGAACATGCGTATCCAGAGTCGATAAAGCCAGTTTACAAGTCAACACGACTGAGGATCTATCGCAGAGAAGACCTCGACAAAGCGCTGGGTGCCGCGCGTCTCCGAGATGAGCCGCTGGCTCCTTGACACGGCGGAAGGTGATAGGATCGAGTTGAAGTGACCATCAGTCGAGGTTCCCAACGTGGGCCTGATTTGGCACGTAGGCTACGTAGTGTTCGTGAGTGACTTGATAGGAATCGCCTAACCAATCAGCAACGGTAGGCAATGGCGTTCCGGCCTGAACGTGCAGCGTAGCAAAAGTGTGGCGCATCGTGTGATGCCGAAACCAAGGAATCTCGCAGGTCTCTGCTAGTTGCTCGATCCACTTCTTAGTCTCCACCCTATAGGCGCTCTTGCCATGTTCCTTGCTGGGGCGCAGCATGAAAGGAGACGGCATCCCCCACCCTTCAATGAAGTCGGCGAATCGGTGCCCATAATGGATCATGCGCCGCTCTTTGTCCTTAGGCTTGTAGTGAGGAGTCTCGGAGATCTCAATCACCCCGGGCGTCCGAAACCATTCAGGCACTGCTTCAACGATCTCCCGCCTCCGGAGACCAAGAAAGAAGCCGCACATGAGGACGAATCGCAGATCCGAATCCTGGCAAGTGGTCAGCAAGTGGTCACGCTGACGGCGAGTGCAGAATTGAACCGCCTTGGCACTCTTGATCTTTCCGACTCGGAGCTTGGCGAATGGAGAAATCGCGATCTTGCCTTCACCAGCAAGCCAGGTGAACAAGCCTTGTGATCGTCGAAGGTAGGTCTTTACCGATGAGTCAGGCATGCCGTTGGATACCATTGAGGCACGCCAGTCTTCGATCTTCGACCGCGTGATTCCAGTCACGATCGGATTGCCCAGAAACAGCTCCAGCTGTCGTAGCGTACTCGTAGTGGCCTGAGATGTTGCTCGCGTCCACTCACCGGCACCGTTTTTCGTGGCCAGATAGCGTTGAATCTCGCCAGACAATCGCCCTCCCGAGATCGCTTCATCGCTCTTAGCCTTAAGCTCAATTGCTAGTGTGATTGCCTCACTTTCAGAACGTGTTCGGAGCGAGATTCGCTTCGGCCTGATGCCATCTCGCTGGGGTGGGCGGTAGTAATACCATCCTTTGATGCAGATCAGCCCCCGAATCTTCATGAGCTAAGATGACCACTTTTAGTGACCACTTGCCAGCATTCTTTGTCGTATAACCCGGTAGACTTGCTGTAGGAAAAGAGCCGAAGGTCGGAATTGAACCGACGACCTATTCATTACGAGTGAATTGCTCTACCCCTGAGCTACTCCGGCGTCTTCAAGGCTTTTACTCACGCGAGAAGCTGAAACTGTCAACGGGCCAGTTTCAAGAAGTTGCCCGGGCGCATCTTCTCCATTGATCCTTGGGTCAACGCCGTTCAAGGTCGCCCCGCGCATGACGCCTCCCGATCCGTCTTCCCACGAGCTACCGGCCCCGAAGTTTCACTTCTGGAAGAGCCTGCGGCGAGCCGTGCGCCAGGTCTTCCTAGAAAACTCATGGATCATCCCCTTGGCGCTCCTCATGGGCGGCGCGGCGGCAGTGATGGGCCACTTGGCAGACGGGAAACGGGCGGTGCCCTCGCCTCCTGCGTTGCAGATCACCCGGGCTCTGCTCCTCCTCCTGCCAGGGCTGTTCATTCTTGCGATCCGGACGAGAGGGATTCGGCAGTTGCTGACAGCGGCGGCTATTTGCATTCCTGCGGCGGTCGCCTGGTATCTGGGCGATCAAGGTTCGGCGACGTCTTCGCTGTCTCAGATCGGCAGCGTTCCTGCGCCAGACGCTTACGTGGTTCGCCGCTATCTGATCATGGCCGGACTGCTGAGCCCGATCGTGGCTTTGTGGGGATTCCAACGGACAACCTTGCTGGACCGCTATGTGTTAGGTGAATTTCTGGCACCGTTCCTCTTCTGCCTGATCGCGTTCTTCTCCATCTGGTTGATCTTCGATCTGAATGACAATCTGTCAGACTTTCGGGAGCACCGCCCAGCCTTTCGCGATATTCTAAATTTCTACTTCGTCCAGATTCCACACATCTTCACAAAGATTGCTGAAGTGGCCGTGCTCATTGCGACAGTGTATGCGTTGAGCAGGCTTTCACGCTCGAACGAGTTCATTGCCATGCTTGGCTCTGGGCGTAGTCTTGGTCGCACGCTGCTTCCGCTATTCTGCTCTGGAATCTACATTTCCTTCATCTTCCTAGTCTTCAACTATCAACTGGCTCCGCAGGGCGAGGGTACGAAAGAGTCTTTGTTAGATCAGTTTAGCGGCGATGACAAGAAGACGACTAGCGCAACCAAGCATCACTACGTGAACCGGGGAGACGAAGGAGATCGGACGTGGTACATTGGAGAAATCCCCTACTACGCCGATGGCGACCAAGACACTGAGGAGCTGCGTTTCGTCGATGTTCATGAGCAGGATAAACAGAATCTACGCACACGCTCGCTCCAGGCAGCTTCGGCGACGTGGGATAGTCAGACTAGCCGTTGGGCGTTTCATCGCACACGGATCACCGAATTTGACGAAACCGGAGTCGCGAAGAAGCCGACGTTTTTATTGAATCACTATGAGGCGGACTGGAACGAGACGCCTTGGCGATTGGTGAATCAGCGCATGGATCCTGATTATCTAGGAGTGCCAGGTCTTCTTTCCTACGTCCGCACAAACGAGCGCGATGGTCTACCTCCCGCACGCGATTTCCTAACCAACCTTTACCATCGGTGGGCGGCACCTTGGGGATGTTTCGCTATCCTCTTCATCGCCGCTCCGCTAGGCATCACTTTCTCTCGCAAAGGCCTCTTGGGCGGCGTGGCGTCAGCCGTCTTCGTCTTTGGAGCGATCATGTTCCTAACGGAACTCTTCCTCGCGCTGGGCAAGAGCGGCTATCTGAAACCAGCGGTGGCTGCGTGGATGGCTAATGGCATCTTTCTTGTGCTCGGAAGCCTCTTTCTATACTTGCGTGCGCGAAACCGAACCCTTAGGTTGCCTCGATTCCGCGCCCTTCGCGTGTGAGTCATTTCTTCTCCTCAAGACAACAACACCTTACCTCAGAAGACTACATGTCACTTGAAAGACAGTGGAAGCTGGCCGCGCGCAAGCACGCTTGTTCCCACACCGAAGAGGCCTTTACCGAAGGTCAGCCATTCTACACCGCCATCTTCTGGGATCAGGAAGACGGTGAGTTTCGTCGCGAAGACTACTGCGAGGAGGCATGGGATGAATTGAGCGCCGGTTTCCAGCCTTTCTCCTTTTGGAAGTCTCTTTACGAGCCACCATCTGCCGACAATAAGAAGCAGGATGCCGTGGATAAGGAAGATGCTGAGGCTGCACTCAAACGGATGATCACAGAGAACGATCCTGCGACTGAGAAGACACGCTACCTCCTCGCTCTCATGCTTGAGCGAAAGAAGATTCTCGTGCAGATCGATGCTCAAGACAAAGATGGTCAGCGCCTCGTGATCTACAAGCGGCGCAAGACTGAGGAGATCTTTATCGTGACGGATCCAGGGATCGAGCTGGCGGAAGTAGCCAGTATTCAGGCCGAGGTACTCGCCCTGATGCCTCTCTAAATAAGAGCAACGCGCTTCCATGAGCGAAGACTACGACTTCCGGCTGCGGTTCAGTCGGCGCTATAGCATGGGCCATCGCCTCATCAGCGGAGCTGCGCCGAACTGTCGCGTGCCGCACGGCCATGATGAGATCGTGACCGTGGACATCGTGCAAGTGAATCGAGCTGGTCTCGATCCGGAAACGAACATGTTGGCGGAGTTTGATCGCGTGAAGCGACGGTGGTTCCAGTGGATCGACAAAGAGGTAGATCACAGTTTCCACATCAGCCATGAAGATCGGCTTCTCGGGTTCTTTCAAGAATATGAGCCGGAGCTTCTACCCAAACTCCTCGTCACGCCTGGAGATCCCACCACAGAGATTCGCGCGGCGTGTTTCAAGTCCAAGCTGGACGCTTTCCTGGCAGAGGATGAACCGAACTTTCGCTGCGATCGATTGAT
This sequence comes from Caprella mutica, assembly GCA_947561585.1. Classification (NCBI taxonomy): domain Eukaryota; kingdom Metazoa; phylum Arthropoda; class Malacostraca; order Amphipoda; family Caprellidae; genus Caprella; species Caprella mutica. The sequence goes on along the minus strand of CANNZV010004380.1, from coordinate 33,012 downwards.
CATTCAGGAAACCCCTGCCAATGCAGTCGAGATCATGGCGTCCTCGCTCTCGCACATTCTGCCATCGGGCGATCACTGGTGGAGCCGTGCGGACAAGTCGATCAACGACTTATCTAACACACTTTCAGCTTAGAGTAGAACGGGCACCCAGCCCTTTCCCTTGGCAGGGTGCCGAGAACTATATCTTCTGCCGCCAAGCATTTGGATAGACACTGAAATAAGGATTTGTTAGCATTTCGTTCACAATGAACCTTCGGCTCACTTCTCTGCTTAGCGCGGTCCTCCTTGTTGTGGCTGGTTGCTCAAATGAACCAGTAAAGGCGCCAATCGCTCCTACGCTGCGTGCGTTTGTAACGAAACTCACCGGTGACTTCCCTGAGCGAAACACGCGGAATCCCGCGCAACTTCGCGCAGCTACTGAATGGGTCGCACAAACATTAGGGGCGCATTCGAAAGAGCAGATCAAACGTCAAGCCTACAAGGTCGATGGCATCAGCTGTGAGAATCTCGAACTCTCTCTTACTGGTCGCAAGCTGCCCGATGAGATCATCGTTATTGGAGCACACTATGACAGCTTCCCCGGAAGCCCTGCCGCTAACGATAACGGAAGCGGCACTGCGGCCTTGCTCTACCTGGCGCAGCACTTCTCCCAGAGAAAGCCTCTTGAGCGCACGCTTCGTTTTGTTGCTTTTGTGAACGAAGAGCCACCTCATTTCCAGACCAACAAGATGGGTAGTGTAGTCTACGCAAAGCGCTGCAAACTCAAGGGAGAGTCCATTCAAGCAATGCTCAGCCTGGAAACGATGGGCTACTACAGCGATGAGCCAGGCAGCCAGAAATACCCTGCAGCAATCGCAGCACTCTATCCTAGCGAGGGCAACTTCCTTGCTCTCGTGGGGAATCCATTATCGAAGAAACTTTGTCTTTCAGTGAAAGAGCGCTTCCAAGTGCACTGCAACTTGCCGGTAGAAAGTGCGGTGTTTCCGCCAGGCTTATTTCCTCAGGTTGGCTGGTCAGACAACTGGGCGTTCTGGGAGGAGGGGTATCCCGCCATCATGCTCACAGATACCGCTCCTCTCCGCTACCCACACTATCACTTAGCAAGCGACACCGCAGATAAGCTCGACTACCCTAGGTTTGCTCAAGCTGCAGAAGGATTGGTTGGCGTGATTCATGACTTGGCCAATGGCGTAATCGAGGCGAAGTAAGAGTGACTTCTATCCTCCGGCTCATGACGACTGATCTTGCTTCTCCCTCCACCAACGACACCGCGCTAGGCAAACCAACCGAGCCGAGCCAAATCAATCAGGCTCTACAGGAACTTTGGAAGGAGAATGAGACGGCGGCGCGTGCCTCTCTCATGAATCTCGCGATCTACAGCGAGGAGAATGGTGCGCTTCAGGCGAATACCGAATGTGTCTATGACCTGACGCTTGAGCATGCCTGCCGCGTCTTGCTGATCGAAGCGCAATTCGCGAGCACCGACAAGCGAACGGAAGCTTGGGTCACCGCGCACTGCTCTCTGGGGCCAGACGGCAAGAAGGCCGTGTGTTGTGAGCAGCTAGCCTTTCGGATGCATGGCTTTTCACCTGCGCGCCTAACCAATCTTCTCTTCGCTAATCTCGATTCTGATCTACCTCTGGTTCTGTGGTGGCAAGCACCGATTTCGGATTCCTTTGAACAGGGGCTCTACAGCCGAATTGATCGCCTGATCATCGATAGTCAAAGCTGGGTCAATGCCAGAGCTGACTTCGAGCGACTACTGGAGATCCGATCTGACCGCACTCAGCACTTTGTCGTGCATGATCTGAACTGGACGCGCACATTTCACCTTCGCTTGGCAATTGCTGCAGGTTTCGAAGACGCGCATGCCATGGCAGCGCTAAGTTCACTCAGCAAGATCGAAATTACCCACGGTCCAAACTCGTTGATCACAGCACAATTGCTAGCTGCCTGGTTACAAGAGCGACTGGACAGTGCTGCCCCTGAGATCGCCTTTCGCGAGAGCTCAGACAGTCAGCCAATCAGTCAGGTCGCCTTCCATCACGATGGCGAGGCCATGCTCTTTGACTACAAAGCGCCATTCTACGCTTGGAAACGCGGCCCGAATTCTGCGCCTCGGCTCTTTCCTGCAGATTGCGATGACCTCTCTGCGCTGCTCATCGATCAGCTCGGACGTGGTGGCAACAATGCCGCCTACTTCCGCAATGTGCAGCGTTTGCTGAGCATCGCCTCGTAGCTTGACCTTTCAGCGGAGATCTGGGCAGGGTGCTCAGATGAAAGCGCTCTCTCTTTCCCTGCTGGTCGGATTGTTAGCCCCACAACTTTGGGCACAATCACTTTCGCCAATTGAGACGGTGGATGCCCAGCCTCTCCTGCTGCAAACGGAGCGCCTAATCGAGGCTCTCGATCACCTTGGCCAGCCTTTAAGCGCTGAGGCAAAGAAAGCCCTAGCAGACGCCAGAAACGACACCGATGACGCAAGCGCCATTGCTAGAGTCCAAGCAGTCTTAGACCCACGTTGTCTCGCCCAGGTCAATATTAATCCAGAATCCCGAGTCAAAGTAGCCGGGGGGCCAGCTACGCGAACCCTGGTGCAACAAGGCTGGCGGGCTTTCTTGGTCAAAGTTCACAATGAGGCTGGCGTGACTCACCCGCTGATCGCCACCAGCAAACAAGCGGCTCCCTTGCACGGCTCGCCGGCAGAAGAAGTACGTGATCGCTGGATGGATCTCGAAGTCTTTAATGCGCGCCCGATGACGCCGACGCTTTCCGGAACCTTGTTAGAGTATCGGATACTCCAGATCTACAGTCGTGATGCCGGTCAACGAAGCGCCATCCTCGAGTTCTCTGTAGGTCAGGGCACACAGGACCTTGGATTCCGGAGTGATCTCGTGACGGCCTTTCGTTGCAGTGCAAGCACGCCCGTCGCCTTCGAACTGATTGATGAGCACGGAAAGCCCACGACGGCAGGCCTAGAAATTCGCGACACGTTAGGACGAGTTTACCCATCACAGACGAAGCGCCTAGCTCCTGATTTCTCATTTCACCCTCAAGTCTACCGCACCTCTGGTGAGACGATCGCCCTTCCTGCTGGCAAATTCAATATCACCTGCACCCGGGGGCCTGAATACCATGCGCAGATACAAGAAGTGACACTGACAGGCAAGCCCCAAACGGTTCGCTTCGAGCTGAAGCGGTGGATTGACCCGGCAGAATTCGGTTGGTGGTCTGGGGATCATCACATTCATGCGGCGGGCTGTTCGCATTACGCTCAGCCAACGGAAGGCGTGCATGCTCCGGACATGATGCGCCATTTGCTGGGCGAAGATCTCAAGATTGGTGCCAATCTTACGTGGGGACCTTGCTTCGACTATCAGAAACAATTCTTCACTGGAAAGGATGATGGCGTTTCTAAATATCCCTACCTCTTGCGCTATGATATTGAAGTGTCAGGATTTGGATCGCATCAGTCTGGCCACCTATGTCTCTTACGTTTGAAGCAGCAAATGTATCCTGGCGGCAACTCGACGGATCATTGGCCAACTCTTGGTCTGAATACCCTTCGCTGGGCACAGCAGCAAGGCGCTGTCTGTGGTCCCGCGCATTCGGGCTGGGGCCTATTCATGCCAAACGACGACCTTCCATCCTACGCGATTCCTCCTTTCGATGGCATCGGAGCCTGTGAATACATCGTCGATGTGACCCACGAAGTTCCAGGCCCTGACGGAGCGTTGGTACCCGCAGTGGACTTCATTTCAACAGTCGATACCCCCTACCCTTGGGAACTCAATATCTGGTATCACACGTTGAACGCCGGCTTCCGCACACGTGCTAGTGGCGAGACTGACTTCCCTTGCATCTATGGCCAAAGCGTCGGCTTGGGACGCTCTTACGTGAAGATGCCAGGCAAGCTCGACTACGATGGCTGGTGCGGCGGCATCGAGGAAGGACGCGCCTATGTTTCTGATGGCTACAGCCACTTAATCAATTTCCGCGTGAATGATGTGGAGCTTGGCAGTGGCAAGCCTGATCTCCACCTCGACGCTCCCGGAAAGATTTCGGCCTCGGTCAATGTCGCCGCTTTGCTAGGCAAGACACCTGATAAATCCATTAGCAGCCGGGGCAGCGGTGAGCAACCCTATTGGCATCTCGAGCGCGCTCGGCAGGGAGACTCTCAGGACGTCGTTGTCGAACTCATCATCAATGGTGTCCCGCAAGCGAAACAGACGATCACGGCAAACGGCTCGCTGAATGAGGTCAGCTTGGCCGCTGACATCGAGGAAAGTTCCTGGGTTGCCATGCGTATCCTCCCAAGCTCCCACACTAATCCAATCTTCGTTCATGTGAACAAGCAACCAGTCCGTCAGCGAAAGTCCCTGGAATGGTGCCTCCAATCCGTGGACCAGCTTTGGACGCAGAAAGAGCGGTTCATCGCGGCAGAAGAAATGCAGGATGCCCTTGCTGCCTACGCGCACGCACGCCAAGTGTATGGCAAACGTCTGGCAGAAGCCGGGGTTGAATAAGCCATCCAATGTCACGCGCTGTCTTTCTAAGTTATTTCACCCTGGTCACTGCTCTGGTGGCTGCGCCCGTCGACTTCGCCGAAGAGGTCAAACCGCTACTCAATAAGCACTGTGTAAGCTGCCACGGCGGCGTAAAGAAGGCTTCTGGCCTCTCTTTGCTCAGTTTCGAACAGGCGACAGGAAAAGCAAAGTCAGGGCTCGCCGCCATCGTACCACAGCATCCCGATGAGTCTGAGATGATGGTGCGAATTCGTTCTTTAGATGAAGATGATCGCATGCCGCCGGCCGATCACGGTTCGGCCCTCTCGATTGAGGAACAGGACGTGCTCAGCCGATGGATCAAGGAAGGTGCCCAGTGGAAACAACACTGGGCTTTCGCAGCCCCTCAGCGAGTCGACGCTCGTGATTCCAGCAGTGCGATCGATGCCTTGGTGCGTGAACCCCTTGCCAAAGAAGGCCTTTCTCAAGCAGCGCCAGCCTCACCGGCAGAGCTGCTTCGTCGGGTGACCTTGGATCTCACTGGTCTACCACCCACTCCTGAGGAGATCGCGGCATTTGTCAAAGATCCTAGCAAGCAGGCTTATGAGGTGATCATTGATCGCCTGCTTAAATCCCCACACTTTGGCGAACGCTGGGCAAGCCTTTGGTTAGATATCGCTCGCTACGCAGACTCGGAAGGGCTGGGCATTGATCGTGGTCGAAGTGTTTGGAAATACCGCGATTGGCTCATCGATGCGTTCAATAACGACAAGCCCTATGATCAGTTCATCATCGAACAATTAGCAGGCGATCTGATTCCCAACGCCAGCTTGAATCAACGACTAGCCACGACCTTTCATCGATTGACACAGGCCAACAATGAAGGCGGCACGGATGACGAAGAATTCCGCGTACTTGCGGTGATGGATCGCGTAAACACGACCTGGGAAGCTCTGCAGGGAGTCACCTTTGGATGTGTGCAATGCCACTCTCATCCCTATGACGATTTCCAACACGAGGATTACTACTCCTTCATGGATTTCTTCAACAACACGGCAGATGCAGATGTGGGCGAAGGACTTCCTAAATTGCGTGTTCCGCTAGAACCCAAGCACTACGAGAAGGCTGGAGACATCCTGAACAAACGGAAGATCCTAAACCAGGAGATCTTTGAAATCACGTCGAAGCTCAGCGAGGAGACCGAATGGCAAACCGTGAAGTTCACCCATGCCAAATCCTCCACCGGAACTGGCGTCGAGATTATCGATGAGGAGTTTCGAGCGACAGGCAACATGTCCAAGGGAACAACGTTCACTCTCGACATCGAACCGCCGGCTGGCATGTCAGAACTCTCAGCTTTCCGGATAGACCTCCTGCCGAAAGATCCAGAGACCGCCGCTCATACGCCAGAGTGGGGAACGGTGCTGTCGCGAATCACCCTGGAACAACAGCTTCCTGGCGAAGATAAATTCGAAGATGTCCCCTTAGCGCGTGTCGTGTCCGACGAGCCCGAGCCTTTCTACGCTCCTAGCGAAAGCCTGGCCAAAGGAGCGCGCGGAGTCGGCCCTTACAGCAAGCAGTTCCGGGAGCGCCACTGCGTCGTTATTCCTACCGCACCGATGCCAATCTCTGCTGGGCTCAAGCTTCGTCTTAAGCTCAGGCACGATGTCTTTGCTCTCGGCGCCTTTCCACTCGTAACGCAGCGTGGCCGGGTAGCCCTCACGGATTCCCCCACATGGACTACGATCCACGACAGCCCTGACATTTCCGCAAAGCAAGAAGCACTCAGCGCTCTCAGAAAGGACGAGAAGACAATCAAGGCAACCTCGGTGCCCGTCATTCATGAGCGACCTGAACACCTTCGCCGTGACACGCGCATGTTTGAGCGCGGGAATTGGCTGACCAAAGGAGACCTCGTGCAAGCAGGTGTTCCCGCCTCTTTCCCACCGCTCGCTGATGACAAGCCAGATCGGCTGGCGCTCGCGAAGTGGTTCGTTAGTGGCAAGAATCCGCTGACGGCGCGCGTCATGGCCAACCGGCTGTGGGAACAGCTATTCGGCCGCGGAATCGTCCTCACATTAGAAGACTTTGGCTCAGCTGGTGACAAGCCAACACATCCGGCGTTGCTCGATCACTTGGCCATCCGGTTCCAACAAGATCACAGCTGGAGTGTGAAAGCTCTTCTCCGCGAGATCGTCTTATCAGACACCTACCAACAAACTTCTCACGTCAGCCCTGAAGCCTACAAGAGTGATGCCAGCAATGCCAAGCTGGCTCGCGGGCCTCGGCAGCGAATGACGGCGGAGATGGTGCGAGATCACGCCTTGGCCATCTCAGGGTTATTGACTCCGACACTTCATGGCAGCCCAGTGTATCCTCCGCTGCCTAAGGGCGTTTGGACTCCTTTCTCAGGAGAGAAATGGAACACAGCAAAGCCGGACACGCCTGAGCGCTATCGTCGCTCACTCTACGTCTACATGAAGCGAAGCATCCCCTTCCCCATGTTTGCGACCTTTGATGCGCCATCACGCGAGCTTTGTCAGCAGCGCCGACTTCCTAGCAATACCCCCTTACAATCGCTGACACTGCTCAATGACGAAGCCTTTGAAGAATGTGCCAGAGCACTTGCCGATCGTATCATTGAACATGAAGGCGATTTCCGAGAACAGCTCAGCCACGGCTATCTCCGTGCAACTTCCAATCCTCCTACGAAGGCGGCTTTGGATGAACTCGAACAACTCTATAAGAACGTGAAACGAGAGAATAATTTGCCCCAGATCGAAGCGCTCAGCGTCGTCGCCTCTGTTCTCATCAACCTTGACGCCGCCCTCACCAAGTAACCATGACTGATTTCTCCAAGGTTCTCGCCCACCATCAACGTGGATTACTTGAGTCCACAACCAGACGCCATTTCCTCCGAGATTGCAGCACAGGAATGGGCGGACTCTGGCTAGCCTCTCAAGCACAAGGTAAGGAAGCCACGAGCATCCAACACAGCGTCTCAGATCCTCTGAGCACCTTGGCCGCTCCTCTCAAAGGAAAAGTGAAGCGCGTGATCTACCTTCACATGATCGGTGCGCCGAGCCAGTTGGAGCTGTTTGACTACAAGCCCGAGCTGAATCGCTTCGATGGTAAGGACTGCCCTGAAGAGTTTCTCGAAGGCAAACGTTTCGCGTTTATTCGCGGCGTTCCTAAAATGTTAGGACATCAGTATCCGTTTGCTCAGCACGGGCAGTCAGGTCAGTGGATCTCTGATCGCATGCCTCACCTGCAGCAGCACGCCGATGACATGTGCTTCATCAAGACGATGACGACCGAGCAGTTCAACCACGGCCCGGCTCAGCTAATGGTTCACACGGGCAACGCCGGTCTTGGAAAGCCATCGATCGGCTCCTGGGTCACCTGGGGCTTGGGCACTGAGAATCAGAATCTGCCTGGCTTTATCGTGTTAATCTCGGGCGGACGACTTCCACGCGTAGGCAAGAGTCTATGGGGGTCAGGCTTCCTCCCGTCTGTTTACCAAGGTGTGCAGTGCCGTTCCGCCGGTGATCCTGTCCTGAACATTCGCAATCCGGAGGGAGTGTCGCGCTCGATGCGACGTGCCGCTCTCGATGCTCTTGGCAATCTCAATGAGATGACGCACGCCTCGGTGGGTGATCCGGAAACAATGACCCGTATTGCTCAGTATGAGATGGCATTTCGTATGCAGATCTCGGCACCCGAAGTCATGGACATTTCTACCGAGCCCGCATCTGTCCAAGAGGCCTACGGCACCACGCCGGGCAAAGAGAGCTTCGCAAATAACTGTTTGTTAGCCAGACGACTCGCAGAGTCTGGCGTGCGCTACATTCAGCTCTTCGACTGGGGCTGGGACACGCACGGCTCTAACAAGAACGAGTCTTTGAATTATGGCTTCAAAGACAAGTGTCGGCAGACAGATCGACCAATTTCAGCGCTTCTCACAGATCTCAAACAACGTGGCCTCTTGGAGGACACCCTAGTCGTTTGGGGCGGAGAGTTTGGGCGTACGCCAATGCAAGAGAATCGTGGCGGCGGCTCCATGAGCTTCATCGGTCGTGATCACAATCCTAACGCATCCACTCTATGGATGGCTGGAGCTGGCGTGAAGCCTGGATTCACCTACGGAGAAACGGATGCACTCGGCTATGAAGCTGCGGTCAATCCTGTGCCACTACGGAACTTCCACGCCACACTCATGCACCTGTTAGGCTTCGACCACGAGAAGTTGAATTTCCCCTTCCAGGGCCTCGCTCAGAAGCTCACCGGAGTGAAGCACGCCGAAGTGGTTAAGGACATTCTGACCTAGTCAACGCGACCGCCTCAGCGACACGTAGACCATCCACCGCGGCGGAAATAATACCGCCTGCATAGCCAGCGCCTTCTCCTGCCGGATAAAGCCCCACGACGCCGGTACTCTGCAAGTCTTCGCCCCGTGAAACACGGATGGGAGAAGAGCTACGTGATTCGACAGCTGTGAGAATCGCGTCGGGCCGATCAAACCCTGGTAGTCGCTTCGCAATCCGAGGCACAGCTTGCTTCAGCGCTCTCACCACGAAGTCAGGAAGGCACTCTCGCAAGTCCGTTAGTTTCACGCCAGGACGGAAGGATGGTTTCACAAAGCCAACCTCAGTCGACGCGCGATCACTCATGAAGTCTCCGAGAAGCTGGACAGGTGCGTGGTAGTTGCTGCCGCCCAATTGAAAAGCCTTCTCTTCCAGTTCTCTCTGAAATCGGATGCCGCTGAGCATGTCTTCATCTGGCAAATCCGCAGGATGTACCTCTACCATAAACCCAGCATTCGCGTTCGATTCGTCACGTGCATAAGTGCTCATGCCATTGGTAACGAGCCTTCCAGGCTCAGAGGACGAGCCGACGACTTGCCCGCCGGGACACATGCAGAAACTGTAGACGGAACGGCGATTCTTTCCGTGATGCACAAAGCGGTAGGCAGCGGAACCCAAACGGTCATGCCCTGCGTACTTACCATGTTGTGTGCGATTAATGAGAGACTGCGGATGCTCGATGCGCACTCCGACAGAGAAAGATTTGCGCTCCATGGGAACTTCCTTCTTCACCAATAGCTCGAAGACATCGCGAGCGCTGTGTCCCACGGCCATGATCACGGTGCCACTTTCGACGCGTTCACCACCTTCTAATACGATCCCTTTGATAGCACCCTCGACGATATCGAGATCGACCATCTTTGACTCATAGCGAATCTCACCGCCAAGTGAGAGGATCGTTTCCCGCAAGTTGCGGAGGACTTTGATCAACTTGTCCGTGCCTATGTGAGGGCGTGCATTGACCATGATATCCTCTGGAGCACCATGAGCAGCGAGCTCTTCTAGCACTTTACGACATCGATTGTCACGATCCTTGATCTGGGTGTAAAGCTTGCCGTCAGAGAACGTGCCTGCACCACCTTCGCCAAACTGGACGTTCGACTCTGGATCAAATTCACCTGTGCGCCAGAACTTGGTCACGTCTCGGGCTCGTGGTCCGGCCATCTTTCCACGCTCGAACAGGATTGGCTTCAAGCCCATCTGCGCAAGCAAGAGACCGGCAAATAAGCCAGAAGGTCCTGTTCCAATGATCAGCGGACGATCTTTGCCAGGCACGGCGGGGTGCTCTTCGATGAAGCGATAGTCACTGGCCGGCGCTGTTTCAAGAAAGCCCTTTCGGTCACGACGCAGGAGGCGCTCCTCTTCCTCGGGAGACACCTTCACATCGACCGTGTAGGAGAATCTCAAAGGCTTCCCGGTCCGAGCATCCACGGCTCGTTGAAAGATCGTCACGGATTCCTTGGAGAGGTCGGAGAGACCTAACCGACGAGCGACCGCCCGATGAAGATCGTCGTCTTCATGATCGATCCTTAGAGTGAGCTGGCGCAAACGAATCACAGTTCCGATTAACCGAAGATTGCCAATAGGCAAGGTGTGTACATGAAAACGCCCTGGCTGGATCACTCCAGCCAGGGCGCTACGTATCAGGCAGGGTTGCAAGCTACCTGATACATTGGGGAAGCCGCGATCTTAGAAATCATCGGTGGTGAAGTAGCCCCACAGATCAGCTGTGGTAGTGGCACCCTCCCACACATGGAACTCATCGATGGTCGTGAAGCCCTGTTGACCAGTGTAACCAAAGGCCAGATTCAACTTATACTGAATACCATCAATCGTTGTACTAAAGTTGGTATCGAGTGCGGAAATACGAACGAAGTCAGCATTCTCATCTTCGGTGTTATTATCCGAGTTAGTCGTATTCTCCAATTCGATATCGATGTCGAAGCTCTCATTGGTGTCAGGCATGGACAGAGCGATCGTGAGATCGAGCGTGACGTCTGTCGCCTGAGTTCCATTGTAAGTAGAGCCGTTGAAGTAATCCAACGTTCCCAAACGGAAGAGCTCACCAGCTTGGACGTCAGCCCAGGCAGCACCTGTGTATTCGAGGAAACTACCGTTATCGAACCCGAGATAGCCCGAGGACTCGCCCCACTCGAAGTAGTTGTTATCGAGAACGTAGACCATACCAGCATCACCAACCGGATCCTTGAATGCCCCATAAGCCTCGCCGGTGAATTCGTGAGTGAAGAATGGAAGGCCTGAAGCTTCTACACCAAAGGCGAGGTCTGGCGTGAGGAAGATTCTTTCATAATCGGCGCTCACCGTCTCACTATCCTGATAGGTCAAGTAGTCTACGGCTCCCGCATACGCTTCGATAGTCGAAGGCCAAGATGTTAGGACAACAGCGTCCGTGTATACTTCCCAGTCACCCTCATTCACACGATAATGAATCTGAGCGTCTGAAGCGTTATTAGAGCTAGTGATCGTGATTCCTTGCTCAAACTGACTCTTCACATAACCACCAGCAACTCGACCGAACGTCGGGTACTCTAGCTTCGGAGGAACAGGGAGTTCTAACTCAGCAATCTCACTGATATTGATCAACTCAGGAATCGATGTGGGCTCTGCACGAGCGATAATGGTGACACCTTCTGGATAATCAGTCACCGATAGAGTAAATGGCGCTGAGTAGTCCAACCAAGCATTACCATCATCAACACTGTAGCTTAGCTTAGAGAAATCAGCGCTGTTTGGATCTGTCAGCGTGATCGTAGCCGTCGGATATCCTTGAGGATTCAGGACGGGGGCGGAACTCGCAATCTGAGGAACAACAAGAGTGGCTTCAAGAACGCCAATCGACGCGTCTTCAGTATTGCTGGTCAGGATATTAGCAGAGTGGACCGTAGCTACGGCACGCGCATTCACATCGACTCCAGTAAGGTAGTCGAGTACAGCCAGAGCCACAGGAGCGTCATAGGTTTCCCAGTCACCGCCACCGATCTGATACTCTAAAGCAGAGACCGCAGCCGAATTTGGATTCGTCAATGTCATCGTCACTGTTTGGTGATTCAGCGGGTGGAAGTCCGACTCGGAAAGAGCGAGCACTGGCGTGTCCAATGTCACATCGACAGCTTGCACGTTCTGGTCCGACTCTTCGCTTTCAAGAATAGCACCGACCAAGACGATCGGGATAGCCTTGGCTGCGATGTCCACACCATTAGAGTGATCATCGATGTCGAGTGTAAATGCATCATCATAGTCAACCCAGTCGCCTCCATTAAGTGAATACTGGAGGGACGAAATTGGGCCGTCATCCGTATTTGGATCTGACAAAGTGATCACCACTGAATCCGAATCAATCGGGTGCAATGATGAGGGTGCCACCACAATCGTAGGATTGTCCAAAGTATGCTTATTTATCGGAAGTGCACGTTCAACAGCTGCACTCGCCAAGTAATAATCAGGCCACTGAGTCGCGACGGATCTCGCATAGATTGTTGTCCCCTCGATATGGTCTTCCACGGTTAGACCAATTGGTCCTGTATAGTCGAACCAATCGCCACCCGCACCGAGACGGTACTGGGCTTTCCCGTGCTCCGGGTCATTTCCGTGGGTGATCGTCACTGTTACTGTCGTCTCAACAAGAGGATGGAACGCTGGAGCTGAAGTGGCGATGCTAGGCGTCGACAAGTCAGTCGTCGTCGCTTGGTAACGCCCTGAGCGAACATAGCTGCTATAGTATGCTTCGATGGAATCGTTTTTAACCTGCGCGAACACGGACAAGCTTCCACCTGGGGGCACCGATACGGAGCCTCCATCGGAGACAATAGTCCAATAGGCACCGTTGACCGAAGCATAAAGCTCTGAGTGTTCATCAGAGTTTGGATTGGCAAGGACAATCGTTTTACCAGCGGCACCGAACTCTGCTAAACCAAACGTGCCTGGAACTGGATCGAGTGATGGCTGAAGTAACTGCTGCTTCGAGTAGGAGTTGCCATTGGGATCAATGTCCAATGTGCTGTCTCCACCTGCCATCGTCACGATAGGAGACGCCGAAGAACTCGTATCCCTATCAAAGTCCCAGACCCAGGCTCCCTGAGTGGGATCCGGCGCAGAGAGTTCAAACATGGTTTCGCGCTCTTCCGCTTCAATCGTCGCAGGCGTCGCTGTAGGATCGATATTGAATTCTTTGATCCCCCGCTGCCCGCTATCCGCAATTCGGAAAGTCTGATTGGCGGCATCCCAAATCACACGGAGTTGACCAGACACTGCAGCCTCCTCGTCCGACTGTTGAACCACGGTCAATCTCGGATCAACAAAGGTTCCACCAAATCCGGCGATCTTCTCCCCATTGGAAGCGATCGACTTCATTTTATCGACGACGGCTTGAGCACTCGTCATATTTTCCAACGAGCCTCCAGAGCTGACGTAAAGTTTCACTGCGGAATTCAGTGAAGCCACATGGGTGCCGAGACGCTGCTCTTCAGCAACATCGCTCACCTTGGTCATCTTCATCATAGCGACACCCGACATGACACCAACCACTGCAACCGTGGCGATCATTTGGATATAGCTCATACCGGACTGCCGGTTCATCTTAAGTAGTTTCATATTGGTAGCTATTAAGTTTATTTCTGGATCGCGGCAGTTAGTTACTAATCACGGTAAAGGACGCTTCTGCTGTAAACGTCTCCGATAAGAAGTCCTCGTCCGTCACAGTGACTTGAGCAGTGTTAGAATAATCTCCAATTGCGGTCGTAGGGGCCGTTCGGATGGAAAGTGCAGTCGATCCAGGAGGCAGCTCCATTCCGCTGATCGTTACCGTTGCGCCGCCATCAGTGAGGACAGGCGTCGGCAGGGTCAAACCATCAGCAATGGGCTGATAGTCACTATCCCAAGTGAGTCCGTCTGGCAGGGTGTCTACAAAGCTCACGGTCATCGACACGCTATTGCTATTAACAAAGGTGAAGTTGTAATAGAGAGGACTGTCAGAGTAAGCTGCGTCATGAATGGTGACGAGCATGTTATCTTCAAAAGACTCCGAGAAGAGGACGTCATCCAGAGCGATGGCTCCACCGCTCAGGGAAACCACTTCAAACGTGACCGCCGTGTTAGTAGCTGTGGTGTAGCTACCACTAAACTTCGCCCATGATCCGTCAGAGTCGATCGTCCCGGTTGAGAAGATCTCTGTGCCATTCACACGGAAAGAAAGTTCCGCCATCTCCGATGGATGGATGTTAGCAGCGAATGCCGAAATGTGGTAAGTCGTATTAATTGAGAGACCGTCTAGATTCTCCTTGAAAAGCGTTCGCGTGGAGCCCGAAGCATTCGCAAGTAAGAAGTAGCCATAGCCTGGCTCGTTGCGATCTTCCAATTCCGACCACGATGAGCTGCCGACCTGTCCATCATTTGTCAGAATACACTTATCGTTGGATACGCTGCCGCTACTGTCATAGGCGAAATCAGTATAGGAACTGGACAAAGAGGCGCGATCGCTAGTCCCACCGCCGAAAGAACCGCTCGAGCCAGCCGATAAAACGTTCGTGATGTCCTGGTTGATCGTTAAGACAAACTGACCGGTGTAAGTCTGTGAAGGCACAAGTGCCACGCTGTCGATATCGTCCGCCGGCACACTCCATTTACCATCACCAGTCTCTTCGCCTTCCGTTAGGTAAGCGCCTTCAGGCAAGCCTGAGATATAGAAGTCACTGGTGTTCTCATTCGCGCTAACATCAATATTCAAAGGAATCTCCTCACCGCGATTTGAGACAATATCCTCAACACTAAAATCAGTAGTGAATGTGCCAGCGGAGGCATTCAGCACCACTGACGACTGGTTAGAACTGTCTTGCGTGAAGATACCCGTAAGCGTTGTGCCATCGTCGAAGGTAGCAGTCACCGAGACGTCGGAAGCACCGAAGGCGCCACCACTATTGGAGGAAGCACCAAAGGCACCACCACCGTCTAGGTTGTCCGTATCGTAACCAAAGGTGAGCGTATTTCCCGAAGTGAACGTACCATCAGAGAAATACATGCCCGCCACGCCGCTATCTCCGTAGACATAGTCTGCCCAAAGGCCACCACTAAAAGATCGATCTCCCAAACCAATGTAACCATTCCTGGAGCTAGCATCGAAGACTCCGCCCCCACCACCAGCGTCGAGGTCAAAGATTATACCGGTGAGGCCAGGACCACTGCCATCGCCATCATAGGAAACGGAGAAGAAATCACTGTCTTTATAGGAAGACGATCCACTGGTAACGATCGTCAGGGAGGCTAAGCTCGAAGAGGCAGAAGCGATGAGGAGGATAAGTCCCATCAGAATCTTCCCGGCAAGCTGCCCGCATCTTGGTTTGGGTGTTGGTATCATGTTGGTAGAGATGTTGTTGTTGGCGGTTGGTTCGAGGGGAGTGTTTTGCTACCATAATACCTGAGAGCCATATTCTCTATATTTTTCATAACCGTAGGGTAGGTTTGCTCTTGGTATTTATTAAAAATATCAAATTCAATCGCAGCCGAATACCAGGGTTGGGAATCGCACCCAAAGACGCACGTATATATACAACAAATCGTGGAGATCTCCGCTTCCCACGGCAGTTGCCACCAAGGACTATCCAGCGTAGTGACTCAGCATTCGGAGAATTATGCTAACTGACGATCAGAAAGACACCGTCCGCCAATGGGCGGAAGCAGGCGACAGCCTCAGCGAGATTCACCGGAAAATTGGTGATGAGTTGAAGATTACCATGACCTATTTAGACGCCCGTATGCTCGTTTCTGAGCTTAAGGTCTCCTTAAATAAGCCAGAAGAGCCCGCTGAAGAGGAGGACACGGTCGATGAGGCTGCTGCGCCTGAAGACGCCAGCGGTCCACCAGCCGGAGAAGTCGATGTCACCGTCGATGCCGTGACTCAGCCGCAGGCCATGGTCAGCGGGAAGGTCACGTTTTCAGATGAAGGACGTGCTTCCTGGCAGGTCGATCAGATGGGACGACTGGGGCTAGATCCCGAAGTAGAAGGCTACCAGCCGGGCGAGGATGATGTCATGGCTTTCCAAATGAAGCTTCAAGAGGTCCTCAAGACCCAAGGTTTCTAAAGGCCTGGAAATAGACGCTCTAGCGCAAGCACAGCATATGAGGTCGCCAGCACAGCGTCCCCTTCCCACCAGCGCTGGGTCGGATTGGACCAAGATCCATCTTTCCCCTGCAGATCGAACAGTTTCTTCGCGAGGTCTGCGCGCCAGCGGACTGATGAACCATCCTTGAGTTTCAGTTCATCCACATCTGCCAGAGCGAGAGCCTTGGCCATGGTGTGGTAGTAGTAGTAAAGCCCTTCAGCGCCCATTCCGGGGTTTTCATCGATAGCGTAGTTCTCTTCCAGCCACTTCATGACCGCTTTCATGCGAGGGTCTTTCGGGTCGAGGTCTGCATAGATAAACGCGAGGAGTCCAGCATAGCCCATGCTCCCGTAGGACCGCAGCGCTACTTTGCCATCGGAAAGCTTCTGCTCACCCGCTTTGCTATCGCCAGGGAAGTAAACGAAGCCGCCTCGATTGTCCCTGTCCCCACTTACCCAGGTTTCTGAGTTCGTTTCGGGAAGATTCTGGCACTTCGAGACGAAAGCGATCGCGGCTTTCCAGTCGAGCTCATAAGCCTTCTCCTCTGGCTTATCCTGAATCAGCCCCTTGGAATAATAAAGGGCCTCAAGAGCAAGATGCGTGTTCGAGAGATCTGAGTGCGCGTAGCTAGAACCGTAGCCAATCCCACCATCAAGCACATGATCCTGCTCTCCGCGGATGCCGTAATCTTGCTGCTGATTCGTGAGGAAGCGTCTGGCTTGAAGCAATGTCTTCTCATCACCAGGGCGCTCAGCGAGCATCAGAGCCATCATGCTGACCGACGTGTTGTAGTTGCCGAGGCCTTTCCCGTAGATCCCACCGTCTTGTTTTACTAGGCTAAGGAGCCAATCCAAGGAGGCCTCGACTTCCTTGGGCAATGGCGCAGATCGATCTCGCGACGGATCCAGGAGAATCGCCGACAACGGAAGGGCCGTCAGAGCTGGATAATTCGACTCACTCCAGAAACCTTCGTCCTGACGCTGCGTCTTCAGCCACGCGAGCCCACGATCAATCGCGTGCTGAACCTCTAACTTCAGAGACACATCTTCGGCTCGAAGCGCTCCCGAGCTGAGACTCATGACCAGGCCTGCAAGAATGACGGAAATCCTCATAGGAGAAACCTCAGCATGACCAGGCTACCGCGCAAGAGACAGCTTTTCGTATTTCCAAGATTCCTGCAGTTGAACTACTATCTCAAGTCATGACTGGATCGACTAGAAGACGCTTCCTGCACAGCTCTACGGTGGCTGCACTTTCCACCTCCGCTTTGTTTGCCCAATCCCCCGCTCCGGCCAAGATCAAGGTCGCTCAGATTGGCACGAAACATTCCCATGCCTCGGGAAAACTAGCCACTCTGTTAGACCTCAGCGATCTCTACGAGGTCGTAGGTGTCTGCGAGGAAGACCCAACACAACAAGAATTAGTCAAAGACAAGGCTCCCTACAAAGACTGCCAATGGTTGAGCGCCGAAGCCATTCTCAAATCTCCTGACATCAAGATCATCGCGGTAGAAACTGAGATCGATGAACTCGTGCCTACGGCCATCCGCTGCCTTAAGGCTGGTAAACACATTCACCTCGACAAGCCCGCTGGTCAGAGGCTCTCACCATGCCAAGCCATGCATGACGAAGCGACCAAACGCGGACTCACGATTCAGATGGGCTACATGCTGCGCTACAACCCAGCATTTGAATTTCTCTTTCGGGCGGTCAAGGCAGGTTGGCTCGGCGAGATCATAGAGGTCCATGGGCACATGGGGAAACAAGCCTCTGCTGGTCTCCGGAAAGAACTAGAGCAGTATCCTGGAGGTGGGCTCTTCGAACTCGCCTGCCACTTGATTGACGCCCTAGTAACGTTGCTAGGGAAGCCAGACGAAGTCCACGCGATCTCGTTGCAAACGAAAGAGGATACCTTCCGCGACAATCAGCTCGCCACTTTCCGCTACCCGCGCGCTCTCGCTACGATCGGTAGCAATCACAATGATCCCTTCGGCGGCCCTCGTAGACAATTCAGTGTTATTGGCACTGAAGGAAGCATTGAAATTCGCCCGTTAGAGCCACCATCACTGACACTCAGCTTAACAAAAGCACGAGGAAAGTTCAAACGCGGCAGGCAAGAAATACCTCTACCCAAACGCGAGGGACGCTACCATGCTGAGTTCCGTGACTTTGCCAGGGTCATCCGCGGAGAGAAAGCTCTGGCTTGGGACGCGGCCCACGACTTGGCTTTACAGGAAACGCTACTCAAAGCCACCGGCCTACGGCTTGATTGAGGCGGCATTGAGCTTCCACGAGTAGTCTTGAAAGCTCACCTTGGTGTCCTTGGAAAATTTCGGATCGCGATACTGATTGATGTAAGCGAGCGCTCCTCCAGCCGCCTTGAAGTCCTCTTTATACCAATCGAAGATCTTGGAAATGCCGATCTTCTTCCAGCCCACGGGCTTCACTCCTCGAGGATTCTGATTTACAAAAGCCTTTGTGAGTTGAGTCAACGTCGCATCGAGAGAGTCACCTCGAAATGCCAAGCTATGAAGCGGAGGACAACTAGCGCTCGCACAATTCAAGGCAAAGTGAATCCTGGGTTCTTTGAAGGTTGGCCGAATGATATCATTCTCCAGATTATGGAAGCTGACCTTCTTTCCGGCCACGAGGAGATTGGCTCTCTTGAAGAACTTGTTTCGACCAAAGAGCCCACCACCGCCCGGGCCTTTCGTTGGATACTCTTTGAGGATCTGATCTAAGATGTGGGCATTGTAAGCATTGAGATAGAAAGCGAGCTTCTCGTCTTGGGATTTGCCGGAGAGACTCTCTTTACCGATAGCTGAGATGACGCCCTCTAACGATTGTCTATCGGCAGCACTCGCGTGCCAAGCGGCATACGTGACGCCCTGCACGGAGACGTGTTTCTTCAATAGAGCGTCGTAAGTATCGAGCCAGGCCGATTCATCCGCACGGGCAAACAACGTAAGAGCAGCAAGTAATAACAAGACAGTTTTCATAGTTTCGAATTGGCAATTCTGTGAAAATTTAGTTAGGCAGCGATCTTGCTCTGGAGGGCTTGTTTCGCTATCTTAGTCACATAGATGGTGACGCCGACCGTCGCGAGAAGTCCTACGGCATAGAGAGCCCATTGCAGAGGCGACTTGCCTTCCGCAGCCGCAGCGGCTTTGCCCAACGAGCCGATGTAGACATAGAGGACCGTCCCAGGCATCATGCCAATCCAGGAAGCGAGCACGTAGTGACTGAACTTCACTTTGGTCACACCGTAGGCGTAGTTTAGAAGCGTGAACGGGAAGATCGGAGAGAGCCGCGTGAGCCCGACGACCTTCCAGCCCTCGTCCGCCACCGCACCATCGATCGCTGTGAAAGTGCTGTTTCCAGCAATGCGTTTCTCGATCGGCTTCCTCGCCAAATGCCTTCCGACAAGAAAGGCCAACGTCGCGCCGAGAGTCGAAGCGATAGATACATAGACAGACCCAAGCACCACACCAAATCCAGTACCGCCCGCGAGCGTCATTAAAGACGCAGGAAAGAAGAAGACCACAGCGAGAGCGTAGATAACGATGAAAGCAACGGGAGCCCAGAACCCAAGTGAATCGATCCAATCGAGAGCTACCTGCAACCACTCAGACAAGGGCAACGTGCGAAAGGCGGCGACAAGCACGCCGAGTATGAGGACGGCTGGGAGGACTTTCTTGAAGAGGGTCGATTTATTCATGAATGTGATGGTTTCAAGCTAGAGATGCACAAACAGACTAGTCTGTTCCCTGAAAAGTGAACTTATTTCAGTTAAGACAGGCTACATGCCGAATCAAGGCGACTCGCTCAGCACAAGAACATGTGTCCTCGGGAGGCGGGCATTGCCCATCCGATCTTTCGGCTTGAAGAGCCAGCCCGGTGACTTATTGAGCAGCTCATAGCTTTGCAGGACAAACTCGGGAAGAATGAGGTTCGTCGTGGGATCGTAGACCTCATCCGAGGTGAAGTAGCCTTTGAGCTTGTACTCGTAGTTGTGGTCGAAACCATTGGTCGGACCGCCACCAGAGCGATACTCCGGCAAACGATCCGGATTCCGCTTGTAGCGTTCATTTGTCACGACCAAGCGGGATTTGTCCCAAGGTTGCTTGGGTTTACGAATCCAGCCCCAGGTGCGCGAGCCCTTCACCCAGTAGCGGCGACCGACATAGTAGTCTCCAGCTGGCTCCGTTCGGATAATCTCATTGCGAGCCTGAACGAGAGGGCCTCCCGAAGACGTCGAGCAAGAACAGAAGGTGAGGATGGCGAGGAGTCCGCCGAGAATGCGCAATATCATGAATAATTCGGGTAGGTGAACACTCAAACCGTCCACATTGACGAAATCAATCCTTCATTCATTCGCTCTTCCTAAATTTGGTCGATTCACGGTGTCCCAGGCCAGCGCCCACACTTGCATTTAGCCTCTTCCCCCTCAATCATTGAGTCGCCTCCCTATGCATCGCCCTTCTCTCCTTCTCGCCGCTCTTTGTGGAGTGCTCCTCTCCTGTGCAGGTAATCCAGCTACCAGTCGCTACCAACGCCCTGACAATAACAGCTATCAGCCAACCAGGACAGCAAGCCAACAGCAACGCGCTTACCACGTCGCTGCCACACCCATTTCCCGGAGCGTCTTCCCGCCGAACTTACCATCGGCACGCGCGGAGTCTCTCATTGTGATCGATGCTAACTCTGGCGAGACAATCGCTCAGAAGAACGCAGATACTCGCCGCGCCGTCGCCAGCACTCAGAAACTCCTCACGGCGCTCGTCGTGCTCGATCACGGCAATATCAACCGCTCAGTAACTGTTCTGCCAGAGGACACCCGAGTGGAGCCTTCGAAACTCTACCTCAAAGCTGGCGATGTCTATTCGCGCCGCCAACTGCTCAAAGGCACCCTTATCAAAAGCGCCAATGACGCCGCCATGGTCCTCGCTCGCGATACTGCAGGCAGTGTCCCCGCCTTTGCTCGACTCATGAATCAGAAAGCTCGCCAGCTAGGAGCCATGAATTCCAACTTCATCAATCCTCACGGACTCACACGCTCCGGCCAATACTCGACCGCACGTGACATGGCCCGCATCGCCTACGTCGCTTCCAAACATCCCTTCATTCGTCAGACGGTGAATCAAGCGACCTACACTTTCAATACGCCACGCGGGCCCAAGCACCTCAAGAATACGAACAAATTGCTCACCCGCATGGGATCATGCACTGGCATGAAGACAGGCTACACCCGTGCAAGCGGTCGATGTCTCGTGACGAGCGCCTCACTCAGTCGCCGACGAGTCATTCTCGTTCAGTTAGGCTCGGAAACGAAGTATATCTTTGATGATGCCGAGCGTCTCATGAACTGGAGCAGCGGTCAGAGAGCCCCTCGCCAAGGTTCGTTTGCGCACCTCCCTCTGAACTAATCATTCAAGGGTTCTGGTCCGGGAGCTGACTCACTCGATGAGGCTGATTTCGTCTCTCTAGCTCTAGCAATAAGGCGGCATGATCATGGCCACCACCGCCATGCTCATCAAAGGAGCGAAACAGATCTTTGATCTGGCCTAACACAGGCAGCGAAACACCTTCAGCCACAGCCACTTCCTCAGCGGCAAGCAAGTCTTTCAGCTGGTAACGCGTGATGCCTCCAGGTCGCCAATCGCGATCAATCATGCGCTGCCCGTGCTCCCGAAGGATCCGTGAATCTGCAAATCCACCCTGCAGTGCTGTGAGCACCGCTTCAGGAATGGCCCCACCTGCTTGAGCCAGGAGTAACGCTTCTGCCACAGCACCGATCGTGGTCGCCACGATGACTTGATTGCAAAGCTTCGTCAGCTGTCCGCTACCGTGAGGCCCCACATGCGTGACATTTCCCAATGGCGTAAAGACCGCCCTACAGCGCTCCAGAACAGCCTTCTCTCCGCCACACATGATGGCAAGAGTCCCCTGCTCTGCTCCCACCGTGCCACCAGATACTGGCGCATCCAGATACCCGATACCGCGCTCATTTAATCGCTTAGCATGACTTCTCGCAGTCGCCGGTGGTATAGAACTCATATCAATGAGCACCGAGGCGTCTGTGAATACCTCATTCAGACCGGACGTGAAAAGCACGTCCTCCACCGCAGGCCCATCAGCTAGCATCGTCACTACAAATGAGTTCGCTATCACCGCATCCTCAGGCGTCTCTGCTATCACTGCACCATCACCGACCAAAGCTTCAGCTTTATTCACATCACGATTCCACACAGTCACCTGATAGCCGGCTTGCAACCAGCGCCGCACCATGCGCGAGCCCATGCGCCCGCAACCTAACAAGGCAACACGAGGCTTCATGCCGTCTTATCCAAGGACTTCACAAGAGCGCGATAGAACAATGCGAGAGAATGCTCTTTACTATCCTTGAAACGTTTCGCCACCTTCTCAAACGGATACACCGTGGCAATACCACCAACATCGTGAAGACAGTAACCCCTCTCCTCATCGAAGTCCCAGTGCCCGCCGCGTAAGCGCCTCAGCGTCTCACCGAAATAAGCACCGAACGTCAGAACCAGACGATCAAGATTTTTAGGAAGGCGCTCACCCCAAGCCTTATCGATCACGCTATCTAACTGCGCGAGATCAGACTTCTGATAGGATAGACTTTCACCAAAGCTCGCTTTCATTTGCACACGATGCTTCTCCGCAATCCCTGGAATGCGCTCGATAAAGATCGAGCGCTTCTCTCCAGAACGCATGAGTGAGAGCATCTCTTCATCCACTTTGGTAGATCGCTTCCACGATTTCAGCCCGACAAAACAGCGCCGCCCGAAGAGCATGCTGACAAGCATGGCAAAGAAGACCAGTAGGATAAAGAATTTCAGATACATAATGCGCTTGGCGAACGAGCAGCCGCCCTTACCGTTCACCCTACTATGAAAGGTCCTCTGCCCGCTGCAATCCTCTTCCTTGCCCCCTTGAGCCTTCTCTGCAATTGCGCTCACCTCGTTCAAAAGCGTGAAGACTACCGGGTCTCCACCCAAGAACCCGTGGTCGACGGCGCCCGCATCACGGCTGAGATGATCACCACAGACGGCAAGGCCAACTATACAATGTCTGCCATGGTCTACTTTGTCGCGGGTGAAACCGAGACAGGTCCTTACAAATGCCTCTTCACCGCCTGGGGAGACTCGGAGAAACATGTGTCCATGACTGTCGAGAAACTCACCTTCCGCACAGCAAGTGGACAAACGGCTGACGCGCCCCGAAGCAAGTCCCTGCCCTTCGCGGCCGGAGCTGAAGGCAAAGG
The DNA here is from genome assembly GCA_947561585.1 of Caprella mutica. Lineage (NCBI taxonomy): Eukaryota > Metazoa > Arthropoda > Malacostraca > Amphipoda > Caprellidae > Caprella > Caprella mutica. The sequence goes on along the minus strand of CANNZV010004380.1, from coordinate 9,741 downwards.
CTGGCAAGCGACCTATCCAGTGCCAGGTCTACTCGGCATGGACTATGCCAAGGATGGCGATCTGACGATCGAGGCCAAAGTCGCAATTAGAGGCAAGCGACGGACCACTCGCAAGACTGTTAGTTTCACACTTTCTCCAAGCGAATCAAAAGAAGTCGAATTCGCCACCGTCTTCGATGCCCTTCGCAAGAAAGAGTAAATCACCTCTTCTTGCTTCGCAGATTTGAACAAGAGCTCTCGCTATTCAGCGACGTCTTCTTGCGCCTGACTGGATAGATGGCACGGTGACAAACACTCTATGGCTGCCATTGACTGGAAAAAGAGTTACTTGGCTAACACAGCCAGTAGTTACGCTAACTTCGCAACGAAGATGCTCACGGGCATCCTCGTCTTCTCTGCGATCTTCAAAGGCTTTACCGACGAAGCCTTCAAGTTCTGGCAGCTACTCTGGTCATTCATTAGCTACTCCATCGTGCTCGACTTTGGCATGGGCTTCACCATCCAAAAGCTCGTCGCCTCCAAACACGCCGAAGGCAAGATGGAGGATGTAGACAACCTCTTCACCACCGCTTTCTGGACATTCGTTGGCTTCGGCATCATCAGCTTCACCATCGCCTATCTAGGGAGAGATATATTCATCGACTTCTTTTTTAGTGAAGGCTTGGGCGCGCAGCGTGCCGATTTCACTAAAGCCTATATCTACTTTGTCGGTAGTGTCGGCATCCTTCTACCCATCGGACTATTCCCAGCGGCTCTGATTGGCATTCAGCGTCAGTATTATTATAACTGGTTCTGCGTTGGCAGCTCTATCGCTTACCTTATTCTCGTCATGCGAGCGATTGACGCCAATGCTCCGCTTAGTCAGATCATGTTGCTTTCTATGGCCTTCACCGTGCTCCCCTACGTCTTGAGCGCGATGCTAGTCTTTCCGATGCTCAAAGTCATCACGCTGAATCCGATGAAGTATTGCCTTGGCGCTGTCCGGGAACAGTTGAAGTTCTCACTCATCGCTTACTGCAATACTTGCAACAACATGTTCCTTGGACAATCAGATCGCGTTGTCATCGGTCGGACCTTGTCAGACAGCGATTACAAGATGTTCCAACCTGGAACGAAAGTCGCCGAACTCCTCAATGGAGTCGCCATGCAAATCATGAATGTCGTGCCAACGGCAGCCGCACACCTTCACGCATCTGGGGGGAAGGCACCCATACGTGATCTCTACTTTAGAACAAACCGCCTCTTGTTCGTCGTGATCACGCCATTCTTCTTTCTGGCCATGGCCTACATGCATGAGCTGATCTTCTTCCTCACAGACACGCCAGGCCTCTCAGGAAGCGTCGCTACGGTTGGTTACCTTATCCTCTTGATGACTTATGTGAGCCATTTGAGTTCCTCAGCAGCCGATCGTGTCCTCATGATGTGTGGGCATGAGAAAGTGATCCTACGCTTCACCATCTGTAGGCTCATTACGCACGTTGTCCTCAGTATTATCCTAGCAAAAACCATGGGCTTTGTAGGCGTCGCTTTAGCTGGCCTCATTTCTGTCTGCACCGTCAATTTCGGCTTACTCCTACCGCCAGTTCTGAAGTTCCTCGAAGTCGGATTGAAAGACTACGTCGTGCGCCACATCGGAGGCCTAGCAAAGCCACTAGCGATCTTCTTCGCTCTCCTCATTGGGGTGAAATTCGCTTGGGCCATCCCAACAGATCTCTCACGGTGGGGAATGCTCCTTCACCTCGGCCTCCGGGCATCCATTATTATGATTCCCACGCTGCTCCTCTTGCGCAAAGAGATCACGAGCACCTGGAAATCCTGATCAGACAGGCTTATCTCGTCGACCGAAGATAGCTGAGCCCACGCGGACGATGGTCGCCCCTTCCTCTATGGCGATTTCGAAATCACTCGTCATCCCCATGGAGAGTTCTGTCAGGACGCAATCATGCTCCTCCTGCAATTGGTCACGTAGTGAACGAAGTTTCTTGAAATAGGGCCGAGCCTCTTCCGCCGTCTCGACTTTAGGCGGAATGGCCATCAACCCGCCAATCTCAAGCCCTTCTAACGCGAGAAGCTCTGGCATGAGGGAAGAAATCTCGGCCGCCGTGAAGCCATGTTTCTGAGGCTCGTCACCGACATTTACCTGAAGTAAACCGCGAGACACCATGCCCAGCTCCAGAGCGACGCGGCTGATCTGCTGCGCCAACTTCAAAGAATCCACACTGTGAATCGTATGAAAAATCGGTAACGCCTTGCGTATCTTATTCTTCTGCAGATGGCCAATGAGGTGCCATTCCAGGTGAGAAGGTAACGATGACACCTTATCCACTGCCTCCAAAACTCGATTCTCTCCGTATAATCCGTGTCCCGCTTCTACGATCGGCTCAACTGCCTCCGCCTCCCATGTCTTCGATACCACCATCAGCCTCACAGATGACACTTCTCTATGAGCGTTTGTCGTGGCTTGGGCCACTCGATCCTGAATCTGGTTATACCTCTCTACGGCCGTCATGATTATAGTTTCCCCCGCGATTCATCTCCTATGAACATTGACGTTTGCAAGCTCTTCTGTGATCTGATCGAAACCCAAAGCTTCTCAGCGACGGCTGAAAGACATGGGGTCACGCAAAGCGCGGTGAGCCAGAAGATCCGGGCACTCGAAAGCCACTTTAGTGTCCCGCTCCTCGAGCGAGGTCGCCACTGTGTCAGACTCACACCGGAGGGAGATCTCTTTCTCAAAGCAAGTCGCAACATGCTCGCGACCTACGAGACGCTACACGAGGGAATCAACGCCCTCCAAAGCCGAGTCGAAGGGCTTCTCAAGATCGCTACCGTGCCGTCCGTGGGTGTCCACGAACTGCCGATCTACGTAAAACGTTTCCGCGATAAATTTCCCGAAGCAGAACTGCGCATCGAGTATCGGAAGTCTAGCCAAGTCTACTCCGAGGTGATCGATGGAAGGATCGATCTCGGACTAGTCGCCTACCCTCGCCGCCGCAAAGGAATCATAGTTCACTCATTCTGGCGTGACCGCTTAGTGGTTGTCTGCTCTAACACCCATCCACTAGCAAAGCGGATGAGCGTCACCATTCGAGACATGGACGGCTTCGAAACGATCGGATTTGAACCGGACGTGCCAACGCACAAAGCCGTCGAAGCGATGTTCCAGAACGCAGGGATAGAGATGAACCAGACCATTTGTTTCGATAGTGTTGATACCGTGAAGAAAGCTGTGGAACTCGGACCTGGAGTTGCCATCGTCCCCATGCGTGCCGTTCATGCCGAAGTAGAAAGCGGCCAGCTCAGGGCTCTCATGTTGGACGATCCAGACTGCTGGCGCCCCTTAGGCATTTTAGGAAAGCGGAACCGTGCGACCACTCCGGCCATGCGAGAGTTCATCAGCGTGCTCACCCACGGTCGCCAAGTCATCGGTGCTATTCCACAGCCGCTGAAGCCGATCAAGCAGACAGTCTAAACGACGAGAACCTAAACGACGAGAACCGGCACCTACTTCTAATCGACAACGCTCATTTCGGTGGCTAACTCAGGTCGTCCCCATGCCTTCCTCGCCTAAACAAACGATCCTTGTTGTCGATCCTGAACCCGATTTCGTGGATTGGGCACGTGAGCATTTAGCCGCGCCGTCCGTGGATGTCATCGGTGTGACCAATGGCGATGAGGCTGTGCAGCTCTACAAAGAACGCCCTGCTGACGTCGTCGTGGCAGAGCTTCGCATGATGCCTATGAATGGGATGCAGCTACTTCAGCAGCTGCGCGGGCAAGATCCAAATGCCATGGTGGTCCTCACAACTGGTTTTCCAACCACGAGTGCAATCATCGACGCGATGAAATATGGAGCCTACGAATTTCTGCGGAAAGAGACTATCACATATGAAATCCGCGCCGTCATCGAGAGTGCACTCAAGGCGAAAGAGGCTCTCGACAAAAGCGACAACGCTCCAGAATCGAACAACGAGCATAGCGACGGCCCCCAAGAGCATTTTATAGGAAACGCCCCTGCCATGCAGGAAGTCTTCAAGATGATTGGACGCGTCTCCCGAGCTGATGCTCCGGTCATGGTCACGGGTGAAAGCGGTGTCGGCAAAGAAGTCGTCGCGAAAGCCATCCATAGATTCTCACTGCGAGCCGCTAACGAGTTTGTCGCAATCAACTGCGCAGCAATTCCTCAGAATCTGTTAGAGAGCGAACTCTTTGGCCACGAGAAAGGCGCCTTCACAGGAGCTTTCAGTAAAAGAGAAGGTCGCTTCGAGCAGTGCTCGAAGGGAACACTCTTCCTCGATGAGATCGGAGAGATGCCGATCGAAGTGCAGAGCAAGCTTCTGCGCGTGCTTCAGGAGGGCCAGTTCTCACGGGTTGGGGGCAATGCGACCCTCACCACGAGTGCCCGCATTCTCGCCGCAACGAACAAGGACTTGGAAGCCGAAGTCGCCGCTGGCAACTTCAGGGAAGACCTGTTCTATCGACTTAATGTGGTAAGAATACACATCCCGCCGCTACGCGAAAGAAAGGAAGATGTGCCTCTGCTAGCAAGATTCTTTCTTCAACGGCTCTCATCGGCAACGGCCGGCAATCCCTTCCGTTTCTCTCAAGAAGCAATTGAAAGCCTTGAAGACTATCATTGGCCTGGAAACGTACGTGAGCTTGAGAATACCATCCAACGTGCAGTCGTACTAGCGAACACGAGCATTCTCCTGCCCTCTGATCTCCCGCTCGGCCAGATGTCTCAGCCTAAAACAAAGACGGGCCACTCTGTCAATGACGCCATTGACTACTTATTTGAAGCCGCCACCAGGGAAGGCAGCGAACTCCTACCCTGGCTGGAACGCGAGTTTACCCAGCGGGCGATGGAGCAGACAAATAGCAACCAAGTCCAAGCCGCAAAGCTACTCGGCATCACCCGAGCGACCCTACGCAAACGCGTAGAGCGCTACAGTCTCAGCGAGAAAGACGCGGGCTAGCTGCCACTACCGGTCACGCGTGTGGCTTGGATTGCTCGAAACTTGCCGCTTAAGCCGCTCGATTTCTTGGTTCTTCTGACCGATGACCTTCTCGATGGATGCGCGGTAGACATCGAGCCGCTCTTTCCAACCTCGGAGTTCAGCCATCACTTCAGGGCGAACTTCCTGACCACCACCTGACTCAGCCAGTTCTAACCTCTTCGTTAGACCAGCAATCTGTTGATCTTTCGACCGGATGACGACTTGAACCCTAGCCAAGTCGTCCCGGATCTTAGCGAGTTTGTCATCGCGATCCACATTCCCTTCGAGGAAGCGGGAGCCGTTCTCAGCAGACTCTGACTTGATCTTATTCTCAAGCTGGCGCTTCTCATATTCTAACCAAATGACACGTCTTTGTAACTCTTCACCTTGAAGATTTGCCGCATCGAGTTCGGAGCGAAGATCAAGGGATCGGCGATCCAAATCAGACGACTCATCCGTGCGTTCTTGGCGAGCCGCTTGCAACCGAGTCTTGTAGTCTTGCGCTTTCTCTTCCCATTCTTTGGCGTCGTCCTCCCACTTGCGTGCAGACTGCTCCAGCTTGGAAAGTTTGAGCTGAATAGCATCGGCATTCACCTTGGAGGCCTTTCCTTTGTCTAACTCACCGCGCAGTTTCGCTTCAGATTCTTTCGCCTTAGCAGACTCCTCACGAAGAGTGCTTAATTCGTCGCGGAGGCCTGAGAGCTGACTCTCACGTTCTTGCAATGTGGCCTTCAGTTTCTCCGCGCGATCATCAACGGTATCCCCTTGCTTCGCCACCTTACTTCGGATCGTCTCCAGCTCCTCCCTAATCGACTCAGTAGCCGACTCACGCTCTTTCAATTGACCAGCAAGTTCCTTCTCGCGCTTCTGAGCTTTCTCAGCCTTGGCTTCGCGGTCTTCAATCTGCCTCTGAAGCAGCGTGATCTCAGATTGTAATTTGGTCTGCGCGGCTTTGGAAATCTTCTCACGTTCCTTACGGAAATCTGCTTCTTGCTGGCTGAGCTTAGCTGCATTCGCCCGAAGATCGGTTTGGATCGATGACAGCTCGCTTCGCATGGTCTGGAGTTGCTCGTCTCGCTTCTTCAGTTCGCGATCACGTTCCTTCAGAGAGGTCTCGAGCTGAGTCTCACGCTGATGCGACTGCTCGTCTTGACGCGAAATCTCATTCCGCTCCTTCTCTAGCAATGCCTGTGTCTGCTCAAGTCGACGGTCTTTCTCCGTCAATCGCTCCTCAAGACAATCCACCTCCGCTTGAAGTTTGACCTGTGCCGTACTCTCAGCAGCATTGCGATTCTTACGGAAATCTTCCGCCTGCTGATCAAGTTTGTCAGACGCCACTCGAAGGTCCGCTTGAAGTGATTCAAATTCACCTCGCAAGTTCTTCACCTCATCCTCACGCTGCTTCAACGCACGCTCTCGATCCTTCAGAGCAGCCTCTAGCTTTGTGGCTAATTGATGCGCGGCCTCTTCTTCTCTAGCAGCCTCATCACGCTCTCTTTCCAATAAGACCTTCAGCTCGTCCGCTCGTCGCTCCTTCTCAGCCAAACGCTCCTCAAGGCTAGCTCGTTCCTGCTCGACTTGACGCGCTTCCGTCACCGCCCGGGTTTCCGTTTCCTGGCGTTTCTCAAGATCTTTCTGAGCCACACTCAGCTCACGGCTGCGCTCGTCTAACTGACGCTGAGCCACACGAAGATCTTTCTTCGCCTGCCCGACTGCTTCATCACTCTTGCGGACTTCCAGATCACGCGTTTCCAAAGCGGTATTCAATCGCTCTTGCTCGTTTGACGCTTTCGTTAGCTCTAGCTTCAGCGGCTGCAAACCATCCGCTTTGGATGACAGATCCTGAAACTTCGACTGAAGTACAGCCACCTCGGCTTTACTCGCTTCCAAGGCATTCTCAGAAGCCTTCAATTCCACCGTGAGTTCATCAACCCTCAGCTCTGCCGCCTTTGCCGCAGCAAGCTCGGTCTCTTTCTCAGTCAGGCGCTCCTTGCGCGTGCTCAGCTCACCGGAGACTTCCTCTAGTGCGCCTCGCATGTCTTCCAGCTGGGCCTGCAATTGCTCCCTGGACTTCTGAGCTTCCGCCACAGCTTGGGTCAGGGAGGCTTCACGGGTCTGATGTTGCCGCTCTCGCTCAGCAAGTTCCGCCTCAAGCTCATTGCCCCGAGCATCCCCTTCCTTCAGGAGACTCGAGAAACCAGCGAGTTCATTCTGCAAAGTATCGACCTGCTGCTCACGATCAGAAAGAGCACTCTCACGTTGTTTCAACCGTTGCTCAAGACCAGCGACCGTATCGAGCATCGCTTTCTCCGTCACCTGCACACGATCGCGTTCCTCGATCGCCTTATTCAACTCACCTTCTATCACTGTCGCCTTGGCAGCGAAACTCTTCGCCTCTTCTAACTGGCTTGAAAGTGTCTGCACTTGAGCTTTCTCAACGGCAAGGGTCTCACTCCAGTCGACCTCAGACTCCATTATCTGCTTATGATCGCTTTCGAGATCTACTAAGCGATCTTCCAAGGTAGCGATCCGGCTTTCGCCATCGGCGACCTCTCGCTTGGCCTCGCTCAAAGAAGCCTTTACTTGGTCTCTCTCAGATTCCAAGTCGCTCTTCACAGCCTCTGCTTTAGCAAGAGCCTGCTGTAACTCTGCTAGCTGCTTTTTATCGATAATAGAGGCTTCCTGTAGTTCTGCCAGAGCATCTTGTGTCTGCTTGTGACTCTGCTCGCGCTCGATTTTCGCCTGGCGCACATCTACCAAACGCTGCTCAGCTTCCGCGTGCTCCTTCTCCGCTCTTTCGACATTCTGTAATGCAGTCGCTAACTCAGTCTTAAGATCTTGGATCCTAGCCTCACGGGATGCGAGTTCTTTGGAAATAGCCTCGGTATGCTCGGCACCACCTTTGAGTGCCTCTTCAGCCCGCAACTTAGATTCCCCAAGTTCCTGCTCACTCTTCGTCAGTGCAGCGATCTGCTCATTCGCCTTCTTCAGTGCTGACTGCGAATCTACGATCTTCGTGCGAGCAAGAGCCGACGTCTCTTGAAGCTCTTTGTACGCTGCTTCTGTCTCATTATGCTCCTTCCTTGCCGTAGCAAGAGTCGTTTCGAGCTGAGACATGGCTTCCTGCAAAGCAACCTTCTCAGTCTCCTCCTCTTCGATCTTCTTCGCTAAAGCGACAAGCTCGCCCTCTTTTAATTGCAATTCGCTATCGCGCTTTGTGAGAGTCTCTTGCTTCGCATCAAGCTGTTCCTTCGCCAAAGCCAATTCCGATTCGCGACCTTCCAACTGCTCACGCAGCTCTGCCATGACGCTTTCTTTCTCACTCAGGGACATTCCCTGCTCCGCCATGGAGTGCTCAAAGGCCTCCATCCTTCCTCGCACTTCGATCAAATCAGCATCGCGCTTGGCGAGTGCCTCCTTCGCCTTCTCTAGCTCAACCTCCTTCGGCTTGAGTTCGGCAATGGCCTTCTCTCGCTGACCAAGATCTTTCTGAGAAGTCTCCAACTCAGCCTCTCGAATCGCTAGAAGCTCGTGCAATTCCGTTAGACTAGTCTCTTTCTCAGCAAGCAAGGATAGTTGTTCCTCACGAGTCTTCTCCAGTGTCTCAAGCTTCCCTCGTAACTCTACCAACTCGCCATCTCGACTTGCCGATCCCCCTTCTAACTCGGCCAGCTTCGGCTTCAGCTCAGAAATGATCTCTTCACGCTGACTAAGTTCTTTCTGAGAAGCCTCTAAGTCCGTCTCTCTAGTGGTGAGAAGCTCGCGCAGTTCTGTCAGGCCTCTTTCTTTCTCAGCAAGCGCAAGCCCTTGCTCTTTCTCTAACGCAGCCACCTGCGATTTAAATTCAGCAATGGTCTCTTCCCGACTCCTGAGCTGATCTTGCAATTCCGTTAGAGAGAGCCCTTTCGTCTCAATCTCGCTGACTAAGACTTCAATCTTCTCGCTGCGAGACTCCAACTCTCTCTCAGAGTCAGCCTTCAGCTTATCAAACTCTTCGGCAACTTTCTCCAAGGCCGCGATTCTCTCAGCACGCGCTTCGAGCTCGATCGAAACCTCTCCGTGCCCTACCAGCTCACGATCGTAAGACTCTTGAACAGCGGCAAGCTCGCCTTTCTTCGTGGCAATCTCGCTCTTCAGATCTGCAATCTGCTGATCACGCGAGCCTAACTCATCTGCCTGCGTCGCGAGCTCTGCTTGCATCGTCTCCGCATGGAGCTCTTGCAAACCCACCAAAGACGATTCAGCCTCTATTAAAGCCTTCTCCTTGCCTTCCACCTCTTGCTGGCGAGCATCCAGCTCTTTGATCGCTTCCTGACGTTCACGACGTGTCTGCGCTAGGAGGTCCCGCAATTCTGTGATGACGCTCTCCTTCTCCGCCACAAGATCACCTTGGACAAGCGATCCACTTTCGATAGTCACCATGCTCGTAGCCATCTCTGCCAACTCGATGGTCAGTTTGGATTTCTCAGCAGATTCTTCGGTGAGTTTCAGCTTCGCATCCTCGAGCTCGCGCTCCACCGAGAGCATGAGAGCGGTCTGAGCCTCAGTCTCCCGTAAGGCTTCTTTGCGCTCCTGCCTCTCCCGAGCTAGCACATCCCGAAGATCAGTGACGAGGGTCTGCTGACTAACAAGAGACTGAACACGCTGCTCCGACTCTTCCCGAAGAGCTTCAGCCTCAGCCTGAACCGAATGTCGCACGGTCCTCCGGCCTTCTGCTTGTCTTCTTCGAGCAGCTTAATCTGAT